>JAQYXR010000121.1:0-195259 GCA_030545055.2 Neoaliturus tenellus
AAAACGATAGTCCCCATGCCGGACTATCCAAAACGATAGTCCCCATGCCGGACTATCCAAAACGATAGTCCCAATGCCGGACTATCTAAAACGATAGTCCCCATGTCGGACTATCCAAAACGATAGTCCCCATGCCGGACTATCCAAAACGATAGTCCCCATGCCGGACTATCTAAAACGATAGTCCCCTTGCCGGACTATCCAAACCGATAGTCCCCATGCCGGACTATCTAAAACCATAGTCCCAATGCCGGACTATCCAAAACGATAGTCCCCATGTCGGACTATCCAAAACGATAGTCGCCATGCCGGACTATCCAAAACGATAGTCCCCATGCCGGACTATCCACAACGATAGTCCCCATGCCGGACTATCCAAAACGGTAGTCCCCATGCCGGACTATCCAAAACGATAGTCCCAATGCCGGACTAGCCAAAACGATAGTCCCCATGCCGGACTATTCAAAACGATAGTCCCCATGCCAGACTATCCAAAACGGTAGTCCCCATGCCGGACTATCCAAAACGATAGTCAACATGCCGGACTATCCAAAACGATAGTCCCCATGCCGGACTATCCAAAACGATAGTCCCCATGCCGGACTATCCAAAATCATAGTCCCAATGCCGGATTATCCAAAACGATAGTCCCCATGTCGGGCTATCCAAAACGATAGTCCCCATGCCGGACTATCCAAAACGATAGTCCTCATGCCGGACTATCCAAAACCATAGTCCCAATGCCGGACTATCCAAAACGATAGTCCCCATGTCGGACTATCCAAAACGATAGTCCCCATGCCGGACTATCCAAAACGATAGTCCCCATGCCGGACTATCCAAAACGGTAGTCCCCATGCCGGACTATCCAAAACGATAGTCAACATGCCGGACTATCCAAAACCATAGTCCCAATGCCGGACTATCCAAAACGATAGTCCCCATGTCGGACTTTCCAAAACGATATCCCCCATGCCGGACTATCCAAAACGATAGTCCCCATGCCGGACTATTCAAAACGGTAGTCCCCATGCCGGACTATCCAAAACGATAGTCAACATGCCGGACTATCTAAAACGATAGTCAACATGCCGGACTATCCAAAACGATAGTCTCCATGCCGAACCATCCAAAACGATAGTCACATAACGGACTATCCAAAACGATAGTCCCCATGCCGGACTATCCAAAACGATAGTCCCCATGCCGGACTATCCAAAACGATAGTCCCCATGCCGGACTATCCAAAACGATAGTCCCAATGCCGGACTATCTAAAACGATAGTCCCCATGTCGGACTATCCAAAACGATAGTCCCCATGCCGGACTATCCAAAACGATAGTCCCCATGCCGGACTATCTAAAACGATAGTCCCCTTGCCGGACTATCCAAACCGATAGTCCCCATGCCGGACTATCCAAAACCATAGTCCCAATGCCGGACTATCCAAAACGATAGTCCCCATGTCGGACTATCCAAAACGATAGTCGCCATGCCGGACTATCCAAAACTATAGTCCACATGCCAGACTATCCAAAACGATAGTCCCCATGCCGGACTATCCAAAACGATAGTCCCAATGCCGGACTATCCAAAACGATAGTCCTCATGCCGGACTATCCAAAACGATAGTCCCCATGCCGGACTATCCAAAACGATAGTCCCCATGCCGGACTATCCAAAACGATAGTCCCAATGCCGGACTATCCAAAACTATAGTCCCTATGCCGGATTATCCAAAACGATAGTCCTCATGCCGGACTATCCAAAACGATAGTCCCAATGCCGGACTATCCAAAACGATAGTCCCAATGCCGGACTATCCAAAACGATAGTCCCCATGCCGGACCATCCAAAACGATAGTCCCCATGCCGGACTATCCAAAACAATAGTTTCCATGCCGGACTATCCAAAACGATAGTCCACATGCCGGACTATCCAAAACGATAGTCTACATGCCGGACTATCCAAAACTATAGTCCCCATGCCGGACTATCCAAAACCATAGTCCCCATGCCGGACTATCCAAAACGATAGTCCCCATGCCGGACTATCGTAAACGTTAGTCAACAAGCCGGACTATCCAAAACGATAGTCCCAATGCCGGACTATCCAAAACGATAGTCCCCATGTTGGACTATCCAAAATGATAGTCCCCATGCCAAACTATCCAAAACGATCGTTCCAATGACGGACTATCCAAAACGATAGTCCCAATGCCGGACTATCAAAAACGATAGCCCCCCTGCCGGACTATCCAAAACGATAGTCCCCATGTCAGACTATCCGAAACGATTGTCCCCATGCCGGACTATCCAAAACGATAGTCCCCATGCCGGACTATCCAAAACGATAGTCCCCATGCCGGACTATCCAAAACGATAGTCAACAAGCCGGACTATCCAAAACGATAGTCCCAATGCCGGACTATCCAAAACGATAGTCCCCATGTTGGACTATCCAAAATGATAGTCCCCATGCCAAACTATCCAAAACGATCGTTCCAATGACGGACTATCCAAAACGATAGTCCCAATGCCGGACTATCCAAAACGATAGCCCCCCTGCCGGACTATCCAAAACGATAGTCCCCATGTCAGACTATCCGAAACGATTGTCCCAATGCCGGACTATCCAAAACGATAGTCCCCATGCCGGACTATCCAAAACGATAGTCCCAATGCCGGACTATCCAAAACGATAGTCCCCATGTCGGACTATCCAAAACGATAGTCCCCATGCCGGACTATCCACAACGATAGTCCCCATGCCGGACTATCCAAAACGGTAGTCCCCATGCCGGACTATCCAAAACGATAGTCCCAATGCCGGACTAGCCAAAACGATAGTCCCCATGCCGGACTATTCAAAACGATAGTCCCCATGCCAGACTATACAAAACGGTAGTCCCCATGCCGGACTATCCAAAACGATAGTCAACATGCCGGACTATCCAAAACGATAGTCCCCATGCCGGACTATCCAAAACGATAGTCCCCATGCCGGACTATCCAAAACCATAGTCCCAATGCCGGACTATCCAAAACGATAGTCCCCATGTCGGGCTATCCAAAACGATAGTCCCCATGCCGGACTATCCAAAACGATAGTCCCCATGCCGGACTATCCAAAAACATAGTCCCAATGCCGGACTATCCAAAACGATAGTCCCCATGTCGGACTATCCAAAACGATAGTCCCCATGCCGGACTATCCAAAACGATAGTCCCCATGCCGGACTATCCAAAACGGTAGTCCCCATGCCGGACTATCCAAAACGATAGTCAACATGCCGAACTATCCAAAACCATAGTCCCAATGCCGGACTATCCAAAACGATAGTCCCCATGTCGGACTATCCAAAACGATATCCCCCATGCCGGACTATCCAAAACGATAGTCCCCATGCCGGACTATCCAAAACGGTAGTCCCCATGCCGGACTATCCAAAACGATAGTCAACATGCCGGACTATCTAAAACGATAGTCAACATGCCGGACTATCCAAAACGATAGTCTCCATGCCGGGCCATCCAAAACGATAGTCACATAACGGACTATCCAAAACGATAGTCCCCATGCCGGACTATCCAAAACGATAGTCCCCATGCCGGACTATCCAAAACGATAGTCCCCATGCCGGACTATCTAAAACGATAGTCCCCTTGCCGGACTATCCAAACCGATAGTCCCCATGCCGGACTATCCAAAACCATAGTCCCAATGCCGGACTATCCAAAACGATAGTCCCCATGCCGGACTATCCAAAACGATAGTCCCCATGTCGGACTATCCAAAACGATAGTCCCCATGCCGAACTATCCAAAACGATAGTCCCCATGCCAGACTATCCAAAACGATAGTCCCCATGCCGGACTATCCAAAACGGTAGTCCCCATGCCGGACTATCAGAAACGATAGTCCCCATGCCGGACTATCCAAAACGATAGTCGACATGCCGGACTTTCCAAAACGATAGTCCCAATGCCGGACTATCCAAAACGATAGTCCCTATACTGGACTATCCAAAACGATAGTCCCTATACTGGACTATCCAAAACGATAGTCCCCATGCCGGACTATCCAAAACGATAGTCCCAATGCCGGACTATCCAAAACGATAGTCCCCATGCCGGACTATCCAAAACGATAGTCCCCATGCCGGACTATCCAAAACGATAGTCCCCATGCCGGACTATCCAAAACGATAGTCCCCATGCCGGACTATCCAAAACGATAGTCCCCATGCCGGACTATCCAAAACGATAGTCCACATGCCGGACTATCCAAAACGATAGTCCACATGCCGGTCTATCCAAAACGATAGTCCCCATGCTGGACTATCCAAAACGATAGTCCCCATGCCGGACTATCCAAAACGATAGTCCCCATGCCGGACTATCCAAAACGGTAGTCCCCATGCCGGACTATCCAAAACGATAGTCAACATGCCGGACTATCTAAAACGATAGTCAACATGCCGGACTATCCAAAACGATAGTCTCCATGCCGGACCATCCAAAACGATAGTCACATAACGGACTATCCAAAACGATAGTCCCCATGCCGGAATATCCAAAACGATAGTCAACATGCCGGACTATCTAAAACGATAGTCAACATGCCGGACTATCCAAAACGAAGGTCTCCATGCCGGACCATCCAAAACGATAGTCACATAACGGACTATCCAAAACGATAGTCCCCATGCCGGACTATCCAAAATGATAGTCCCCATGCCGGACTATCCAAAACGATAGTCCCAATGCCGGACTATTTAAAACGATAGTCCCCATGCCGGACTATCCAAAACGATAGTCCCCATTCCGGACTATCCAAAACGATAGTCCCCATGCCGGACTATCCAAAACGATAGTCCCCATGCCGGACTATCCAAAACGATAGTCCCCATGCTGGACTATCCAAAACGATAGTCCCCATGCCGGACTATCCAAAACGGTAGTCCCCATGCCGGACTATCCAAAACGATAGTCAACACGCCGGACTATCCAAAACCATAGTCCCAATGCCGGACTATCCAAAACGATAGTCCCCATGTCGGACTATCCAAAACGATAGTTCCCATGCCGGACTATCCAAAACGATAGTCCCCATGCCGGACTATCCAAAACGGTAGTCCCCATGCCGGACTATCCAAAACGATAGTCAACATGCCGGACTATCTAAAACGATAGTCAACATGCCGGACTATCCAAAACGATAGTCTCCATGCCGGACCATCCAAAACGATAGTCACATAACGGACTATCCAAAACGATAGTCCCCATGCCGGACTATCCAAAACGATAGTCCCCATGCCGGACTATCCAAAACGATAGTCCCAATGCCGGACTATCCAAAACGATAGTCAACATGCCGGACTATCCAAAACGATAGTCCCCATGCCGGACTATCCAAAACGATAGTCCCCATGCCGGACTATCTAAAACGATAGTCCCCTTGCCGGACTATCCAAACCGATAGTCCCCATGCCGGACTATCCAAAACCATAGTCCCAATGCCGGACTATCCAAAACGATAGTCCCCATGTCGGACTATCCAAAACGATAGTCGCCATGCCGGACTATCCAAATCTATAGTCCACATGCCAGACTATCCAAAACGATAGTCCAAATGCCGGACTATCCAAAATGGTAGTCCCCATGCCGGACTATCAGAAACGATAGTCCCCATGCCGGACTATCCAAAACGATAGTCCCCATGCCGGACTATCCAAAACAATAGTCCCCATGCCGGACTATCCAAAACGATAGTCCCAATGCCAGACTATCCAAAACGATAGTCCCCATGCCGAACTATTAAAACGCTAGTCCCCATGCCGGACTATCCAAAACGATAGTCAACATGCCGGACTTTCCAAAACGATAGTCCCAATGCCGGACTATCCAAAACGATAGTCCCTATACTGAACTATCCAAAACGATAGTCCCCATGCCGGACTATCCAAAACGATAGTCCCAATGCCGGACTATCCAAAACGATAGTCCCCATGCCGGACTATCCAAAACGATAGTCCCCATGCCGGACTATCCAAAACGATAGTCCCCATGCCGGACTATCCAAAACGATAGTCCCCATGCCGGACTATCCAAAACAATGGTCCCCATGCCGGACTATCCAAAACGATAGTCCACATGCCGGACTATCCAAAACGTTAGTCCACATGCCGGTTTATCCAAAACGATAGTCCCCATGCTGGACTATCCAAAACGATAGTCCTCCCGCCGGACTATCCAAAACGATAGTCCCCATGGCGGACAATCTAAAACGATAGTCCCCATGCCGGACTATCCAAAACGATAGTCAACATGCCGGACTATCTATAACGATAGTCAACATGCCGGACTATCCAAAACGATAGTCTCCATGCCGGACTATCCACAACGATAGTCACATAACGGACTATCCAAAACGATAGTCCCCATGCCGGACTATCCAAAACGATAGTCCCCATGCCGGACTATCCAAAACGATAGTCCCAATGCCGGACTATCCAAAACGATAGTCCCCATGCCGGACTATCCAAAACGATAGTCCCCATGCCGGACTATCCAAAACGATAGTCCCCATGCCGGACTATCCAAAACGATAGTCCCCTTGCCGGACTATCCAAACCGATAGTCCCCATGCCGGACTATCCAAAACCATAGTCCCAATGCCGGACTATCCAAAACGATAGTCCCCATGTCGGACTATCCAAAACGATAGTCCCCATGCCGGACTATCCAAAACCATAGTCCCCATGCCAGACTATCCAAAACGATAGTCCCCATGCCGGACTATCCAAATGATAGTCAACATGCCGGACTATCTAAAACGATAGTCAACATGCCGGACTATCCAAAACGATAGTCCCCATGCCGGACCATCCAAAACGATACTCACATAACGGACTATCCAAAACGATAGTCCCCATGCCGGACTATCCAAAACGATAGTCCCCATGCCGGACTATCCAAAACGATAGTCCCCATGCCGGACTATCCAAAACGATAGTCCCCATGCCGGACTATCCAAAACAATAGTCCCCATGCCGGACTATCCAAAACGATAGTCCCAATGCCGGACTATCCAAAACGATAGTCCCCATGCCGAACTATCAAAACGCTAGTCCCCATGCCGGACTATCCAAAACGATAGTCAACATGCCGGACTTTCCAAAACGATAGTCCCAATGCCGGACTATCCAAAACGGTAGTCCCCATGCCGGACTATCAGAAACGATAGTCTCCATGCCGGACTATCCAAAACGATAGTCCCCATGCCGGACTATCCAAAACGATAGTCCCCATGCCGGACTATCCAAAACGATAGTCCCAATGCCGGACTATCCAAAACGATAGTCCCCATGCCGAACTATCAAAACGCTAGTCCCTATGCCGGACTATCCAAAACGATAGTCAACATGCCGGACTTTCCAAAACGATAGTCCCAATGCCGGACTATCCAAAACGATAGTCCCCATGCTGGACTATCCAAAACGATAGTCCCCATGCCGGACTATCCAAAACGGTAGTCCCCATGCCAGACTATCTAAAACGATAGTCCCCATGCCGGACTATCCAAAACGATAGTCCCTATGCCGGACTATCCAAAACGATAGTCCCAATGCCGGACTATCCAAAACGATAGTCCCAATGCCGGACTAGCCAAAACGATAGTCCCCATGCCGGACTATTCAAAACGATAGTCCCCATGCCAGACTATCCAAAACGGTAGTCCCCATGCCGGACTATCCAAAACGATAGTCCCCATGCCGGACTATCCACAACGATAGTCTCCATGCCGGACTATCCAAAACGATAGTCCCAATGCCGGACTATCCAAAACGATAGTCCCCATGCCGGACTATCCAAAACGATAGTCCCCATGCCGGACTATCCTAAACGATTGTCCCCTTGCCGGACAATCCAAAACGATAGTTCCCATGCCGGACTATCCAAAACGGTAGTCCCCATGCCGGACTATCCAAAACGATAGTCAACATGCCGGACTATCCAAAACGATAGTCCCAATGCCGGACCATCCAAAACGATAGTCCTCATGCCGGACTATCCAAAACGATAGTCCCCATGCCGGACTATCCAAAACGATAGTCCCTTATGCCGGACTATCCAAAACGATAGTCCCAATGCCGGACTATCCAAAACGATAGTCCCTATGCCGGACTATCCAAAACGATAGTCCTCATGCCGGACTATCCAAAACGATAGTCCCAATGCCGGACTATCCAAAACGATAGTCCCCATGCCGGACTATCCAAAACGATAGTCCCCATGCCGGACTATCCAAAACGATAGTTCCCATGCCGGACTATCCAAAACGATAGTCCCCATGCCGGACTATCCAAAACGGTAGTCCCCATGCCGGACTATCCAAAACGATAGTCAATATGCCGGACTATCTAAAACGATAGTCAACATGCCGGACTATCCAAAACGATAGTCTCCATGCCGGACCATCCAAAACGATAGTCACATAACGGACTATCCAAAACGATAGTCCCCATGCCGGACTATCCAAAACGATAGTCCCCATGCCGGACTATCCAAAACGATAGTCCCAATGCCGGACTATCCAAAACGATAGTCCCCATGCCGGACTATCCAAAACGATAGTCCCCATGCCGGACTATCCAAAACGATAGTCCCCATGCCGGACAATATAAAACGATAGTCCCCTTGCCGGACTATCCAAACCGATAGTCCCCATGCCGGACTATCCAAAACCATAGTCCCAATGCCGGACTATCCAAAACGATAGTCCCCATGTCGGACTATCCAAAACGATAGTCGCCATGCCGGACTATCCAAAACTATAGTCCACATGCTAGACTATCCAAAACGATAGTCCCCATGCCGGACTATCCAAAACGGTAGTCCCCATGCCGGACTATCAGAAACGATAGTCCCCATGCCGGACTATCCAAAACGATAGTCCCCATGCCGGACTATCCAAAACAATAGTCTCCATGCCGGACTATCCAAAACGATAGTCCCAATGCCAGACTATCCAAAACGATAGTCCCCATGCCGGACTATCAAAACGCTAGTCCCCATGCCGGACTATCCAAAACGATAGTCAACGTGCCGGACTTTCCAAAACGATAGTCCCAATGCCGGACTATCCAAAACGATAGTCCCTATACTGAACTATCCAAAACGATAGTCCCCATGCCGGACTATCCAAAACGATAGTCCCAATGCCGGACTATCCAAAACGATAGTCCCCATGCCGGACTATCCAAAACGATAGTCCCCATGCCGGACTATCCAAAACGATAGTCCCCATGCCGGACTATCCAAAACGATAGTCCCCATGCCGGACTATCCAAAACAATAGTCCCCATGCCGGACTATCCAAAACAATAGTCCCCATGCCGGACTATCCAAAACGAGAGTCCACATGCCGGACTATCCAAAACGTTAGTCCACATGCCGGTTTATCCAAAACGATAGTCCCCATGCTGGACTATCCAAAACGATAGTCCTCCCGCCGGACTATCCAAAACGATAGTCCCCATGGCGGACAATCTAAAACGATAGTCCCCATGCCGGACTATCCAAAACGATAGTCAACATGCCGGACTATCTATAACGATAGTCAACATGCCGGACTATCCAAAACGATAGTCTCCATGCCGGACCATCCACAACGATAGTCACATAACGGACTATCCAAAACGATAGTCCCCATGCCGGACTATCCAAAACGATAGTCCCCATGCCGGACTATCCAAAACGATAGTCCCAATGCCGGACTATCCAAAACGATAGTCCCCATGCCGGACTATCCAAAACGATAGTCCCCATGCCGGACTATCCAAAACGATAGTCCCCATGCCGGACTATCCAAAACGATAGTCCCCTTGCCGGACTATCCAAACCGATAGTCCCCATGCCGGACTATCCAAAACCATAGTCCCAATGCCGGACTATCCAAAACGATAGTCCCCATGTCGGACTATCCAAAACGATAGTCCCCATGCCGGACTATCCAAAACCATAGTCCCCATGCCAGACTATCCAAAACGATAGTCCCCATGCCGGACTATCCAAAACGATAGTCAACATGCCGGACTATCTAAAACGATAGCCAACATGCCGGACTATCCAAAACGATAGTCTCCATGCCGGACCATCCAAAACGATAGTCACATAACGGACTATCCAAAACGATAGTCCCCATGCCGGACTATCCAAAACGATAGTCCCCATGCCGGACTATCTAAAACAATAGTCCCCATGCCGGACTATCCAAAACGATAGTCCCAATGCCGGACTATCCAAAACGATAGTCCCCATGCCGAACTATCAAAACGCTAGTCCCCATGCCGGACTATCCAAAACGATAGTCAACATGCCGGACTTTCCAAAACGATAGTCCCAATGCCGGACTATCCAAAACGGTAGTCCCCATGCCGGACTATCAGAAACGATATTCTCCATGCCGGACTATCCAAAACGATAGTCCCCATGCCGGACTATCCAAAACAATAGTCCCCATGCCGGACTATCCAAAACGATAGTCCCAATGCCGGACTATCCAAAACGATAGTCCCCATGCCGAACTATCAAAACGCTAGTCCCCATGCCGGACTATCCAAAACGATAGTCAACATGCCGGACTTTCCAAAACGATAGTCCCAATGCCGGACTATCCAAAACGATTGTCCCCATGCTGGACTATCCAAAACGATAGTCCCCATGCCGGACTATCCAAAACGGTAGTCCCCATGCCGGAATATCTAAAACGATAGTCCCCATGCCGGACTATCCAAAACGATAGTCCCCATGCCGGACTATCCAAAACGATAGTCCCAATGCCGGACTATCCAAAACGATAGTCCCAATGCCGGACTAGCCAAAACGATAGTCCCCATGCCGGACTATTCAAAACGATAGTCCCCATGCCAGACTATCCAAAACGGTAGTCCCCATGCCGGACTATCCAAAACGATAGTCCCCATGCCGGACTATCCACAACGATAGTCTCCATGCCGGACTATCCAAAACGATAGTCCCAATGCCGGACTATCCAAAACGATAGTCCCCATGCCGGACTATCCAAAACGATAGTCCCCCATGCCGGTCTATCCTAAACGATTGTCCCCTTGCCGGACAATCCAAAACGATAGTTCCCATGCCGGACTATCCAAAACGGTAGTCCCCATGCCGGACTATCCAAAACGATAGTCAACATGCCGGACTATCCAAAACGATAGTCCCAATGCCGGACCATCCAAAACGATAGTCCTCATGCCGGACTATCCAAAACGATAGTCCCCATGCCGGACTATCCAAAACGATAGTCCCCATGCCGGACTATCCAAAACGATAGTCCCAATGCCGGACTATCCAAAACGATAGTCCCTATGCCGGACTATCCAAAACGATAATCCTCATGCCGGACTATCCAAAACGATAGTCCCAATGCCGGACTATCCAAAACGATAGTCCCCATGCCGGACTATCCAAAACGATAGTCCCCATGCCGGACTATCCAAAATGATAGTCCCCATGCCGGACTATCCAAAACGATAGTTTCCATGCCGGACTATCCAAAACGATAGTCCACATGCCGGACTATCCAAAACGATAGTCCACATGCCGGACTATGCAAAACTATAGTCCCCATGCCGGACTATCCAAAACGATAGTCCCCATGCCGGACTATCCAAAACGATAGTCCCCATGCCGGACTATCCAAAACGATAGTCCCCATGCCGGACTATCCTAAACGTTAGTCAACAAGCCGGACTATCCAAAACGATAGTCCCAATGCTGGACTATCCAAAACGATAGTCCCCATGTTGGACTATCCAAAATGATAGTCCCCATGCCAAACTATCCAAAACGATCGTTCCAATGACGGACTATCCAAAACGATAGTCCCAATGCCGGACTATCCAAAACGATAGCCCCCCTGCCGGACTATCCAAAACGATAGTCCCCATGTCAGACTATCCGAAACGATTGTCCCCATGCCGGACTATCCAAAACGATAGTCCCCATGCCGGACTATCCACAACGATAGTCCCCATGCCGGACTATCCAAAACGGTAGTCCCCATGCCGGACTATCTAAAACGATAGTCCCAATGCCGGACTAGCCAAAACAGTAGTCCCCATGCCAGACTATTCAAAACGATAGTCCCCATGCCAGACTATCCAAAACGGTAGTCCCCATGCCGGACTATCCAAAACGATAGTCAACATGCCGGACTATCCAAAACGATAGTCCCCATGCCGGACTATCCAAAACGATAATCCCCATGCCGGACTATCCAAAACCATAGTCCCAATGCCGGACTATCCAAAACGATAGTCCCCATGTCGGGCTATCCAAAACGATAGTCCCCGTGCCGGACTATCCAAAACGATAGTCCCCATGCCGGACTATTCAAAACGATAGTCCCCATGCCGGACTATTCAAAACGATAGTCCCCATGCCGGACTATCCAAAACGATAGTCCCCATGCTGGACTTTCCAAAACGATAGTCCCCATGCCGGACTATCCAAAACGATAGTCCCCATGCCGGACTATCCAAAACGATAGTCCCAATGCCGGACTAGCCAAAACGATAGTCCCCATGCCGGACTATTCAAAACGATAGTCCCCATGCCAGACTATCCAAAACGGTAGTCCCCATGCGGGACTATCCAAAACGATAGTCCCCATGCCGGACTATCCACAACGATAGTCTCCATGCCGGACTATCCAAAACGATAGTCCCAATGCCGGACTATCCAAAACGATAGTCCCCATGCCGGACTATCCAAAACGATAGTCCCAATGCCGGACTATCCAAAACGATAGTCCCCATGCCGAACTATCAAAACGCTAGTCCCTATGCCGGACTATCCAAAACGATAGTCAACATGCCGGACTTTCCAAAACGATAGTCCCAATGCCGGACTATCCAAAACGATAGTCCCCATGCTGGACTATCCAAAACGATAGTCCCCATGCCGGACTATCCAAAACGATAGTCCCAATGCCGGACTAGCCAAAACGATAGTCCCCATGCCGGACTATTCAAAACGATAGTCCCCATGCCAGACTATCCAAAACGGTAGTCCCCATGCGGGACTATCCAAAACGATAGTCCCCATGCCGGACTATCCACAACGATAGTCTCCATGCCGGACTATCCAAAACGATAGTCCCAATGCCGGACTATCCAAAACGGTAGTCCCCATGCCGGACTATCCAAAACGATAGTCCCAATGCCGGACTATCCAAAACGATAGTCCCCATGCCGAACTATCAAAACGCTAGTCCCTATGCCGGACTATCCAAAACGATAGTCAACATGCCGGACTTTCCAAAACGATAGTCCCAATGCCGGACTATCCAAAACGATAGTCCCCATGCTGGACTATCCAAAACGATAGTCCCCATGCCGGACTATCCAAAACGGTAGTCCCCATGCCAGACTATCTAAAACGATAGTCCCCATGCCGGACTATCCAAAACGATAGTCCCTATGCCGGACTATCCAAAACGATAGTCCCAATGCCGGACTATCCAAAACGATAGTCCCAATGCCGGACTAGCCAAAACGATAGTCCCCATGCCGGACTATTCAAAACGATAGTCCCCATGCCAGACTATCCAAAACGGTAGTCCCCATGCCGGACTATCCAAAACGATAGTCCCCATGCCGGACTATCCACAACGATAGTCTCCATGCCGGACTATCCAAAACGATAGTCCCAATGCCGGACTATCCAAAACGATAGTCCCCATGCCGGACTATCCAAAACGATAGTCCCCATGCCGGACTATCCTAAACGATTGTCCCCTTGCCGGACAATCCAAAACGATAGTTCCCATGCCGGACTATCCAAAACGGTAGTCCCCATGCCGGACTATCCAAAACGATAGTCAACATGCCGGACTATCCAAAACGATAGTCCCAATGCCGGACCATCCAAAACGATAGTCCTCATGCCGGACTATCCAAAACGATAGTCCCCATGCCGGACTATCCAAAACGATAGTCCTTATGCCGGACTATCCAAAACGATAGTCCCAATGCCGGACTATCCAAAACGATAGTCCCTATGCCGGACTATCCAAAACGATAGTCCTCATGCCGGACTATCCAAAACGATAGTCCCAATGCCGGACTATCCAAAACGATAGTCCCCATGCCGGACTATCCAAAACGATAGTCCCCATGCCGGACTATCCAAAACGATAGTTCCCATGCCGGACTATCCAAAACGATAGTCCCCATGCCGGACTATCCAAAACGGTAGTCCCCATGCCGGACTATCCAAAACGATAGTCAATATGCCGGACTATCTAAAACGATAGTCAACATGCCGGACTATCCAAAACGATAGTCTCCATGCCGGACCATCCAAAACGATAGTCACATAACGGACTATCCAAAACGATAGTCCCCATGCCGGACTATCCAAAACGATAGTCCCCATGCCGGACTATCCAAAACGATAGTCCCAATGCCGGACTATCCAAAACGATAGTCCCCATGCCGGACTATCCAAAACGATAGTCCCCATGCCGGACTATCCAAAACGATAGTCCCCATGCCGGACAATATAAAACGATAGTCCCCTTGCCGGACTATCCAAACCGATAGTCCCCATGCCGGACTATCCAAAACCATAGTCCCAATGCCGGACTATCCAAAACGATAGTCCCCATGTCGGACTATCCAAAACGATAGTCGCCATGCCGGACTATCCAAAACTATAGTCCACATGCTAGACTATCCAAAACGATAGTCCCCATGCCGGACTATCCAAAACGGTAGTCCCCATGCCGGACTATCAGAAACGATAGTCCCCATGCCGGACTATCCAAAACGATAGTCCCCATGCCGGACTATCCAAAACAATAGTCTCCATGCCGGACTATCCAAAACGATAGTCCCAATGCCAGACTATCCAAAACGATAGTCCCCATGCCGGACTATCAAAACGCTAGTCCCCATGCCGGACTATCCAAAACGATAGTCAACGTGCCGGACTTTCCAAAACGATAGTCCCAATGCCGGACTATCCAAAACGATAGTCCCTATACTGAACTATCCAAAACGATAGTCCCCATGCCGGACTATCCAAAACGATAGTCCCAATGCCGGACTATCCAAAACGATAGTCCCCATGCCGGACTATCCAAAACGATAGTCCCCATGCCGGACTATCCAAAACGATAGTCCCCATGCCGGACTATCCAAAACGATAGTCCCCATGCCGGACTATCCAAAACAATAGTCCCCATGCCGGACTATCCAAAACAATAGTCCCCATGCCGGACTATCCAAAACGAGAGTCCACATGCCGGACTATCCAAAACGTTAGTCCACATGCCGGTTTATCCAAAACGATAGTCCCCATGCTGGACTATCCAAAACGATAGTCCTCCCGCCGGACTATCCAAAACGATAGTCCCCATGGCGGACAATCTAAAACGATAGTCCCCATGCCGGACTATCCAAAACGATAGTCAACATGCCGGACTATCTATAACGATAGTCAACATGCCGGACTATCCAAAACGATAGTCTCCATGCCGGACCATCCACAACGATAGTCACATAACGGACTATCCAAAACGATAGTCCCCATGCCGGACTATCCAAAACGATAGTCCCCATGCCGGACTATCCAAAACGATAGTCCCAATGCCGGACTATCCAAAACGATAGTCCCCATGCCGGACTATCCAAAACGATAGTCCCCATGCCGGACTATCCAAAACGATAGTCCCCATGCCGGACTATCCAAAACGATAGTCCCCTTGCCGGACTATCCAAACCGATAGTCCCCATGCCGGACTATCCAAAACCATAGTCCCAATGCCGGACTATCCAAAACGATAGTCCCCATGTCGGACTATCCAAAACGATAGTCCCCATGCCGGACTATCCAAAACCATAGTCCCCATGCCAGACTATCCAAAACGATAGTCCCCATGCCGGACTATCCAAAACGATAGTCAACATGCCGGACTATCTAAAACGATAGCCAACATGCCGGACTATCCAAAACGATAGTCTCCATGCCGGACCATCCAAAACGATAGTCACATAACGGACTATCCAAAACGATAGTCCCCATGCCGGACTATCCAAAACGATAGTCCCCATGCCGGACTATCTAAAACAATAGTCCCCATGCCGGACTATCCAAAACGATAGTCCCAATGCCGGACTATCCAAAACGATAGTCCCCATGCCGAACTATCAAAACGCTAGTCCCCATGCCGGACTATCCAAAACGATAGTCAACATGCCGGACTTTCCAAAACGATAGTCCCAATGCCGGACTATCCAAAACGGTAGTCCCCATGCCGGACTATCAGAAACGATAGTCTCCATGCCGGACTATCCAAAACGATAGTCCCCATGCCGGACTATCCAAAACAATAGTCCCCATGCCGGACTATCCAAAACGATAGTCCCAATGCCGGACTATCCAAAACGATAGTCCCCATGCCGAACTATCAAAACGCTAGTCCCCATGCCGGACTATCCAAAACGATAGTCAACATGCCGGACTTTCCAAAACGATAGTCCCAATGCCGGACTATCCAAAACGATTGTCCCCATGCTGGACTATCCAAAACGATAGTCCCCATGCCGGACTATCCAAAACGATAGTCCCCATGCCGGTCTATCCTAAACGATTGTCCCCTTGCCGGACAATCCAAAACGATAGTTCCCATGCCGGACTATCCAAAACGGTAGTCCCCATGCCGGACTATCCAAAACGATAGTCAACATGCCGGACTATCCAAAACGATAGTCCCAATGCCGGACCATCCAAAACGATAGTCCTCATGCCGGACTATCCAAAACGATAGTCCCCATGCCGGACTATCCAAAACGATAGTCCCCATGCCGGACTATCCAAAACGATAGTCCCAATGCCGGACTATCCAAAACGATAGTCCCTATGCCGGACTATCCAAAACGATAATCCTCATGCCGGACTATCCAAAACGATAGTCCCAATGCCGGACTATCCAAAACGATAGTCCCCATGCCGGACTATCCAAAACGATAGTCCCCATGCCGGACTATCCAAAACGATAGTCCCCATGCCGGACTATCCAAAACGATAGTTTCCATGCCGGACTATCCAAAACGATAGTCCACATGCCGGACTATCCAAAACGATAGTCCACATGCCGGACTATGCAAAACTATAGTCCCCATGCCGGACTATCCAAAACGATAGTCCCCATGCCGGACTATCCAAAACGATAGTCCCCATGCCGGACTATCCAAAACGATAGTCCCCATGCCGGACTATCCTAAACGTTAGTCAACAAGCCGGACTATCCAAAACGATAGTCCCAATGCTGGACTATCCAAAACGATAGTCCCCATGTTGGACTATCCAAAATGATAGTCCCCATGCCAAACTATCCAAAACGATCGTTCCAATGACGGACTATCCAAAACGATAGTCCCAATGCCGGACTATCCAAAACGATAGCCCCCCTGCCGGACTATCCAAAACGATAGTCCCCATGTCAGACTATCCGAAACGATTGTCCCCATGCCGGACTATCCAAAACGATAGTCCCCATGCCGGACTATCCACAACGATAGTCCCCATGCCGGACTATCCAAAACGGTAGTCCCCATGCCGGACTATCTAAAACGATAGTCCCAATGCCGGACTAGCCAAAACAGTAGTCCCCATGCCAGACTATTCAAAACGATAGTCCCCATGCCAGACTATCCAAAACGGTAGTCCCCATGCCGGACTATCCAAAACGATAGTCAACATGCCGGACTATCCAAAACGATAGTCCCCATGCCGGACTATCCAAAACGATAGTCCCAATGCCGGACTATCCAAAACGATAGTCCCCATGCCGGACTATCCAAAACGATAGTCCCCATGCCGGTCTATCCTAAACGATTGTCCCCTTGCCGGACAATCCAAAACGATAGTTCCCATGCCGGACTATCCAAAACGGTAGTCCCCATGCCGGACTATCCAAAACGATAGTCAACATGCCGGACTATCCAAAACGATAGTCCCAATGCCGGACCATCCAAAACGATAGTCCTCATGCCGGACTATCCAAAACGATAGTCCCCATGCCGGACTATCCAAAACGATAGTCCCCATGCCGGACTATCCAAAACGATAGTCCCAATGCCGGACTATCCAAAACGATAGTCCCTATGCCGGACTATCCAAAACGATAATCCTCATGCCGGACTATCCAAAACGATAGTCCCAATGCCGGACTATCCAAAACGATAGTCCCCATGCCGGACTATCCAAAACGATAGTCCCCATGCCGGACTATCCAAAACGATAGTCCCCATGCCGGACTATCCAAAACGATAGTTTCCATGCCGGACTATCCAAAACGATAGTCCACATGCCGGACTATCCAAAACGATAGTCCACATGCCGGACTATGCAAAACTATAGTCCCCATGCCGGACTATCCAAAACGATAGTCCCCATGCCGGACTATCCAAAACGATAGTCCCCATGCCGGACTATCCAAAACGATAGTCCCCATGCCGGACTATCCTAAACGTTAGTCAACAAGCCGGACTATCCAAAACGATAGTCCCAATGCTGGACTATCCAAAACGATAGTCCCCATGTTGGACTATCCAAAATGATAGTCCCCATGCCAAACTATCCAAAACGATCGTTCCAATGACGGACTATCCAAAACGATAGTCCCAATGCCGGACTATCCAAAACGATAGCCCCCCTGCCGGACTATCCAAAACGATAGTCCCCATGTCAGACTATCCGAAACGATTGTCCCCATGCCGGACTATCCAAAACGATAGTCCCCATGCCGGACTATCCACAACGATAGTCCCCATGCCGGACTATCCAAAACGGTAGTCCCCATGCCGGACTATCTAAAACGATAGTCCCAATGCCGGACTAGCCAAAACAGTAGTCCCCATGCCAGACTATTCAAAACGATAGTCCCCATGCCAGACTATCCAAAACGGTAGTCCCCATGCCGGACTATCCAAAACGATAGTCAACATGCCGGACTATCCAAAACGATAGTCCCCATGCCGGACTATCCAAAACGATAATCCCCATGCCGGACTATCCAAAACCATAGTCCCAATGCCGGACTATCCAAAACGATAGTCCCCATGTCGGGCTATCCAAAACGATAGTCCCCGTGCCGGACTATCCAAAAAGATAGTCCCCATGCCGGACTATTCAAAACGATAGTCCCCATGCCGGACTATTCAAAACGATAGTCCCCATGCCGGACTATCCAAAACGATAGTCCCCATGCTGGACTTTCCAAAACGATAGTCCCCATGCCGGACTATCCAAAACGATAGTCCCCATGCCGGACTATCCAAAACGATAGTCCCAATGCCGGACTAGCCAAAACGATAGTCCCCATGCCGGACTATTCAAAACGATAGTCCCCATGCCAGACTATCCAAAACGGTAGTCCCCATGCGGGACTATCCAAAACGATAGTCCCCATGCCGGACTATCCACAACGATAGTCTCCATGCCGGACTATCCAAAACGATAGTCCCAATGCCGGACTATCCAAAACGATAGTCCCCATGCCGGACTATCCAAAACGATAGTCCTCATGCCGGACTATCCTAAACGATTGTCCCCTTGCCGGACAATCCAAAACGATAGTTCCCATGCCGGACTATCCAAAACGGTAGTCCCCATGCCGGACTATCCAAAACGATAGTCCCCATGCCGGACTATCCAAAACGATAGTCCCCATGCCGGACTATCCAAAACGATAGTCCCCATGCCGGACTATCCAAAACAATAGTCCCCATGCCGGACTATCCAAAACGATAGTCCCCATGCCGGACTATCCAAAACGATAGTCCCAATGCCGGACTATCCAAAACGATAGTCCCTATGCCGGACTATCCAAAACGATAGTCCTCATGCCGGACTATCCAAAACGATAGTCCCAATGCCGGACTATCCAAAACGATAGTCCCCATGCCAGACTATCCAAAACGATAGTCCCCATGCCGGACTATCCAAAACGATAGTCCCCATGCCGGACTATCCAAAACGATAGTTTCCATGCCGGACTATCCAAAACGATAGTCCACATGCCGGACTATCTAAAACGATAGTCCACATGCCGGACTATCCAAAACTATAGTCCCCATGCCGGACTATCCAAAACGATAGTCCCCATGCCGGACTATCCAAAACGATAGTCTCCATGCCGGACTATCCTAAACGTTAGTCAACAAGCTGGACTATCCAAAACGATAGTCCCAATGCCGGACTATCCAAAACGATAGTCCCCATGTTGGACTATCCAAAATGATAGTCCCCATGCCAAACTATCCAAAACGATCGTTCCAATGACGGACTATCCAAAACGATAGTCCCAATGCCGGACTATCCAAAACGATAGCCCCCCTGCCGGACTATCCAAAACGATAGTCCCCATGCCGGACTATCCAAAACGATAGTCCCCATGCCGGACTATCCAAAACGGTAGTCCCCATGCCGGACTATCCAAAACGATAGTCAACATGCCGGACTATCTAAAACGATAGTCAACATGCCGGACTATCCAAAACGATAGTCTCCATGCCGGACCATCCAAAACGATAGTCACATAATGGACTATCCAAAACGATAGTCCCCATGCTGGAATATCCAAAACGATAGTCAACATGCCGGACTATCTAAAACGATAGTCAACATGCCGGACTATCCAAAACGAAGGTCTCCATGCCGGACCATCCAAAACGATAGTCACATAACGGACTATCTAAAACGATAGTCCCCATGCCGGACTATCCAAAATGATAGTCCCCATGCCGGACTATCCAAAACGATAGTCCCAATGCCGGACTATTTAAAACGATAGTCCCCATGCCGGACTATCCAAAACGATAGTCCCCATTCCGGACTATCCAAAACGATAGTCCCCATGCCGGACTATCCAAAACGGTAGTCCCCATGCCGGACTATCCAAAACGATAGTCAACATGCCGGACTATCCAAAACCATAGTCCCAATGCCGGACTATCCAAAACGATAGTCCCCATGTCGGACTATCCAAAACGATAGTTCCCATGCCGGACTATCCAAAACGATAGTCCCCATGCCGGACTATCCAAAACGGTAGTCCCCATGCCGGACTATCCAAAACGATAGTCAACATGCCGGACTATCTAAAACGATAGTCAACATGCCGGACTATCCAAAACGATAGTCTCCATGCCGGACCATCCAAAACGATAGTCACATAACGGACTATCCAAAACGATAGTCCCCATGCCGAACTATCCAAAACGATAGTCCCCATGCCAGACTATCCAAAACGATAGTCCCAATGCCGGACTATCCAAAACGATAGTCCCCATGCCGGACTATCCAAAACGATAGTCCCCATGCCGGACTATCCAAAACGATAGTCCCCATGCCGGACTATCTAAAACGATAGTCCCCTTGCCGGACTATCCAAACCGATAGTCCCCATGCCGGACTATCCAAAACCATAGTCCCAATGCCGGACTATCCAAAACGATAGTCCCCATGTCGGACTATCCAAAACGATAGTCGCCATGCCGGACTATCCAAAACTATAGTCCACATGCCAGACTATCCAAAACGATAGTCCCCATGCCGGACTATCCAAAACGATAGTCCCAATGCCGGACTATCCAAAACGATAGTCCTCATGCCGGATTATCCAAAACGATAGTCCCCATGCCGGACTATCCAAAACGATAGTCCCCATGCCGGACTATCCAAAACGATAGTCCCAATGCCGGACTATCCAAAACTATAGTCCCTATGCCGGACTATCCAAAACGATAGTCCTCATGCCGGACTATCCAAAACGATAGTCCCAATGCCGGACTATCCAAAACGATAGTCCCCATGCCGGACCATCCAAAACGATAGTCCCCATGCCGGACTATCCAAAACGATAGTCCCCATGCCGGACTATCCAAAACGATAGTTTCCATGCCGGACTATCCAAAACGATAGTCCACATGCCGGACTATCCAAAACGATAGTCTACATGCCGGACTATCCAAAACTATAGTCCCCATGCCGGACTATCCAAAACCATAGTCCCCATGCCGGACTATCCAAAACGATAGTCCCCATGCCGGACTATCCTAAACGTTAGTCAACAAGCCGGACTATCCAAAACGATAGTCCCAATGCCGGACTATCCAAAACGATAGTCCCCATGTTGGACTATCCAAAATGATAGTCCCCATGCCAAACTATCCAAAACGATCGTTCCAAAGACGGACTATCCAAAACGATAGTCCCAATGCCGGACTATCAAAAACGATAGCCCCCCTGCCGGAATATCCAAAACGATAGTCCCCATGTCAGACTATCCGAAACGATTGTCCCCATGCCGGACTATCCAAAACGATAGTCCCCATGCCGGACTATCCAAAACGATAGTCCCCATGCCGGACTATCCAAAACGATAGTCAACAAGCCGGACTATCCAAAACGATAGTCCCAATGCCGGACTATCCAAAACGATAGTCCCCATGTTGGACTATTCAAAACGATAGTCCCCATGTTGGACTATCCAAAATGATAGTCCCCATGCCAAACTATCCAAAACGATAGTCCCCATGCCGGACTATCCTAAACGATTGTCCCCTTGCCGGACAATCCAAAACGATAGTTCCCATGCCGGACTATCCAAAACGGTATTCCCCATGCCGGACTATCAAAAACGATAGTCCCCATGCCGGACTATCCAAAACGATAGTCCCCATGCCGGACTATCCAAAACGATAGTCCCCATGCCGGACTATCCAAAACAATAGTCCCCATGCCGGACTATCCAAAACGATAGTCCCCATGCCGGACTATCCAAAACGATAGTCCCAATGCCGGACTATCCAAAACGATAGTCCCTATGCCGGACTATCCAAAACGATAGTCCTCATGCCGGACTATCCAAAACGATAGTCCCAATGCCGGACTATCCAAAACGATAGTCCCCATGCCAGACTATCCAAAACGATAGTCCCCATGCCGGACTATCCAAAACGATAGTCCCCATGCCGGACTATCCAAAACGATAGTTTCCATGCCGGACTATCCAAAACGATAGTCCACATGCCGGACTATCTAAAACGATAGTCCACATGCCGGACTATCCAAAACTATAGTCCCCATGCCGGACTATCCAAAACGATAGTCCCCATGCCGGACTATCCAAAACGATAGTCTCCATGCCGGACTATCCTAAACGTTAGTCAACAAGCTGGACTATCCAAAACGATAGTCCCAATGCCGGACTATCCAAAACGATAGTCCCCATGTTGGACTATCCAAAATGATAGTCCCCATGCCAAACTATCCAAAACGATCGTTCCAATGACGGACTATCCAAAACGATAGTCCCAATGCCGGACTATCCAAAACGATAGCCCCCCTGCCGGACTATCCAAAACGATAGTCCCCATGTCAGACTATCCGAAACGATTGTCCCCATGCCGGACTATCCAAAACGATAGTCCCCATGCCGGACTATCCAAAACGATAGTCCCCATGCCGGACTATCCAAAACGATAGTCAACAAGCCGGACTATCCAAAACGATAGTCCCAATGCCGGACTATCCAAAACGATAGTCCCCATGTTGGACTATTCAAAACGATAGTCCCCATGTTGGACTATCCAAAATGATAGTCCCCATGCCAAACTATCCAAAACGATAGTCCCCATGCCGGACTATCCTAAACGATTGTCCCCTTGCCGGACAATCCAAAACGATAGTTCCCATGCCGGACTATCCAAAACGGTAGTCCCCATGCCGGACTATCCAAAACGATAGTCCCCATGCCGGACTATCCAAAACGATAGTCCCCATGTTGGACTATCCAAAATGATAGTCCCCATGCCAAACTATCCAAAACGATCGTTCCAAAGACGGACTATCCTAAACGATTGTCCCCTTGCCGGACAATCCAAAACGATAGTTCCCATGCCGGACTATCCAAAACGGTAGTCCCCATGCCGGACTATCCAAAACGATAGTCCCCATGCCAGACTATCCAAAACGATAGTCCCCATGCCGGACTATCCAAAACGATAGTCAACAAGCCGGACTATCCAAAACGATAGTCCCAATGCCGGACTATCCAAAACGATAGTCCCCATGTTGGACTATCCAAAACGATAGTCCCCATGTTGGACTATCCAAAATGATAGTCCCCATGCCAAACTATCCAAAACGATCGTTCCAATGACGGACTATCCAAAACGATAGTCCCAATGCCGGACTATCCAAAACGATAGCCCCCCTGCCGGACTATCCAAAACGATAGTCCCCATGTCAGACTATCCGAAACGATTGTCCCAATGCCGGACTATCCAAAACGATAGTCCCCATGCCGGACTATCCAAAACGATAGTCCCAATGCCGGACTATCCAAAACGATAGTCCCCATGTCGGACTATCCAAAACGATAGTCCCCATGCCGGACTATCCACAACGATAGTCCCCATGCCGGACTATCCAAAACGGTAGTCCCCATGCCGGACTATCCAAAACGATAGTCCCAATGCCGGACTAGCCAAAACGATAGTCCCCATGCCGGACTATTCAAAACGATAGTCCCCATGCCAGACTATCCAAAACGGTAGTCCCCATGCCGGACTATCCAAAACGATAGTCAACATGCCGGACTATCCAAAACGATAGTCCCCATGCCGGACTATATAAAACGATAGTCCCTATGCCGGACTATCCAAAATCATAGTCCCAATGCCGGATTATCCAAAACGATAGTCCCCATGTCGGGCTATCCAAAACGATAGTCCCCATGCCGGACTATCCAAAACGATAGTCCCCATGCCGGACTATCCAAAACCATAGTCCCAATGCCGGACTATCCAAAACGATAGTCCCCATGTCGGACTATCCAAAACGATAGTCCCCATGCCGGACTATCCAAAACGATAGTCCCCATGCCGGACTATCCAAAACGGTAGTCCCCATGCCGGACTATCCAAAACGATAGTCAACATGCCGGACTATCCAAAACCATAGTCCCAATGCCGGACTATCCAAAACGATAGTCCCCATGTCGGACTATCCAAAACGATATCCCCCATGCCGGACTATCCAAAACGATAGTCCCCATGCCGGACTATTCAAAACGATAGTCAACATGCCGGACTATCTAAAACGATAGTCAACATGCCGGACTATCCAAAACGATAGTCTCCATGCCGGACCATCCAAAACGATAGTCACATAACGGACTATCCAAAACGATAGTCCCCATGCCGGACTATCCAAAACGATAGTCCCCATGCCGGACTATCCAAAACGATAGTCCCCATGCCGGACTATCCAAAACGATAGTCCCAATGTCGGACTATCTAAAACGATAGTCCCCATGTCGGACTATCCAAAACGATAGTCCCTATGCCGGACTATCCAAAACGATAGTCCCCATGCCGGACTATCTAAAACGATAGTCCCCTTGCCGGACTATCCAAACCGATAGTCCCCATGCCGGACTATCCAAAACCATAGTCCCAATGCCGGACTATCCAAAACGATAGTCCCCATGTCGGACTATCCAAAACGATAGTCGCCATGCCGGACTATCCAAAACTATAGTCCACATGCCAGACTATCCAAAACGATAGTCAACATGCCGGACTATCCAAAACCATAGTCCCAATGCCGGACTATCCAAAACGATAGTCCCCATGTCGGACTATCCAAAACGATAGTTCCCATGCCGGACTATCCAAAACGATAGTCCCCATGCCGGACTATCCAAAACGGTAGTCCCCATGCCGGACTATCCAAAACGATAGTCAACATGCCGGACTATCTAAAACGATAGTCAACATGCCGGACTATAAAAAAGGATAGTCTCCATGCCGGACCATCCAAAACGATAGTCATATAACGGACTATCCAAAACGATAGTCCCCATGCCGGACTATCCAAAACGATAGTCCCCATGCCGGACTATCCAAAACGATAGTCCCAATGCCGGACTATCCAAAACGATAGTCCCCATGCCGGACTATCCAAAACGATAGTCCCCATGCCGGACTATCCAAAACGATAGTCCCCATGCCGGACTATCTAAAACGATAGTCCCCTTGCCGGACTATCCAAACCGATAGTCCCCATGCCGGACTATCCAAAACCATAGTCCCAATGCCGGACTATCCAAAACGATAGTCCCCATGTCGGACTATCCAAAACGATAGTCGCCATGCCGGACTATCCAAAACTATAGTCCACATGCCAGACTATCCAAAACGATAGTCCCCATGCCGGACTATCCAAAACGATAGTCCCAATGCCGGACTATCCAAAACGATAGTCCTCATGCCGGATTATCCAAAACGATAGTCCCCATGCCGGACTATCCAAAACGATAGTCCCCATGCCGGACTATCCAAAACGATAGTCCCAATGCCGGACTATCCAAAACTATAGTCCCTATGCCGGACTATCCAAAACGATAGTCCTCATGCCGGACTATCCAAAACGATAGTCCCAATAGCGGACTATCCAAAACGATAGTCCCCATGCCGGACCATCCAAAACGATAGTCCCCATGCCGGACTATCCAAAACGATAGTCCCCATGCCGGACTATCCAAAACGATAGTTTCCATGCCGGACTATCCAAAACAATAGTCCACATGCCGGACTATCCAAAACGATAGTCTACATGCCGGACTATCCAAAACTATAGTCCCCATGCCGGACTATCCAAAACCATAGTCCCCATGCCGGACTATCCAAAACGATAGTCCCCATGCCGGACTATCCTAAACGTTAGTCAACAAGCCGGACTATCCAAAACGATAGTCCCCATGCCGGACTATCCAAAACGATAGTCAACAAGCCGGACTATCCAAAACGATAGTCCCAATGCCGGACTATCCAAAACGATAGTCCCCATGTTGGACTATCCAAAACGATAGTCCCCATGTTGGACTATCCAAAATGATAGTCCCCATGCCAAACTATCCAAAACGATAGTCCCCATGCCGGACTATCCAAAACGATAGTCCCCATGCCGGACTATCCAAAACGATAGTCAACAAGCCGGACTATCCGAAACGATTGTCCCCATGCCGGACTATCCAAAACGATAGTCCCCATGCCGGACTATCCAAAACGATAGTCCCCATGCCGGACTATCCAAAACGATAGTCAACAAGCCGGACTATCCAAAACGATAGTCCCAATGCCGGACTATCCAAAACGATAGTCCCCATGTTGGACTATCCAAAACGATAGTCCCCATGTTGGACTATCCAAAATGATAGTCCCCATGCCAAACTATCCAAAACGATCGTTCCAATGACGGACTATCCAAAACGATAGTCCCAATGCCGGACTATCCAAAACGATAGCCCCCCTGCCGGACTATCCAAAACGATAGTCCCCATGTCAGACTATCCGAAACGATTGTCCCAATGCCGGACTATCCAAAACGATAGTCCCCATGCCGGACTATCCAAAACGATAGTCCCAATGCCGGACTATCCAAAACGATAGTCCCCATGTCGGACTATCCAAAACGATAGTCCCCATGCCGGACTATCCACAACGATAGTCCCCATGCCGGACTATCCAAAACGGTAGTCCCCATGCCGGACTATCCAAAACGATAGTCCCAATGCCGGACTAGCCAAAACGATAGTCCCCATGCCGGACTATTCAAAACGATAGTCCCCATGCCAGACTATCCAAAACGGTAGTCCCCATGCCGGACTATCCAAAACGATAGTCAACATGCCGGACTATCCAAAACGATAGTCCCCATGCCGGACTATCCAAAACGATAGTCCCCATGCCGGACTATCCAAAATCATAGTCCCAATGCCGGATTATCCAAAACGATAGTCCCCATGTCGGGCTATCCAAAACGATAGTCCCCATGCCGGACTATCCAAAACGATAGTCCCCATGCCGGACTATCCAAAACCATAGTCCCAATGCCGGACTATCCAAAACGATAGTCCCCATGTCGGACTATCCAAAACGATAGTCCCCATGCCGGACTATCCAAAACGATAGTCCCCATGCCGGACTATCCAAAACGGTAGTCCCCATGCCGGACTATCCAAAACGATAGTCAACATGCCGGACTATCCAAAACCATAGTCCCAATGCCGGACTATCCAAAACGATAGTCCCCATGTCGGACTATCCAAAACGATATCCCCATGCCGGACTATCCAAAACGATAGTCCCCATGCCGGACTATTCAAAACGGTAGTCCCCATGCCGGACTATCCAAAACGATAGTCAACATGCCGGACTATCTAAAACGATAGTCAACATGCCGGACTATCCAAAACGATAGTCTCCATGCCGGACCATCCAAAACGATAGTCACATAACGGACTATCCAAAACGATAGTCCCCATGCCGGACTATCTAAAACGATAGTCCCCATGCCGGACTATCCAAAACGATAGTCCCCATGCCGGACTATCCAAAACGATAGTCCCAATGCCGGACTATCTAAAACGATAGTCCCCATGTCGGACTATCCAAAACGATAGTCCCCATGCCGGACTATCCAAAACGATAGTCCCCATGCCGGACTATCTAAAACGATAGTCCCCTTGCCGGACTATCCAAACCGATAGTCCCCATGCCGGACTATCTAAAACCATAGTCCCAATGCCGGACTATCCAAAACGATAGTCCCCATGTCGGACTATCCAAAACGATAGTCGCCATGCCGGACTATCCAAAACGATAGTCCCCATGCCGGACTATCCACAACGATAGTCCCCATGCCGGACTATCCAAAACGGTAGTCCCCATGCCGGACTATCCAAAACGATAGTCCCAATGCCGGACTAGCCAAAACGATAGTCCCCATGCCGGACTATTCAAAACGATAGTCCCCATGCCAGACTATCCAAAACGGTAGTCCCCATGCCGGACTATCCAAAACGATAGTCAACATGCCGGACTATCCAAAACGATAGTCCCCATGCCGGACTATCCAAAACGATAGTCCCCATGCCGGACTATCCAAAATCATAGTCCCAATGCCGGATTATCCAAAACGATAGTCCCCATGTCGGGCTATCCAAAACGATAGTCCCCATGCCGGACTATCCAAAACGATAGTCCCCATGCCGGACTATCCAAAACCATAGTCCCAATGCCGGACTATCCAAAACGATAGTCCCCATGTCGGACTATCCAAAACGATAGTCCCCATGCCGGACTATCCAAAACGATAGTCCCCATGCCGGACTATCCAAAACGGTAGTCCCCATGCCGGACTATCCAAAACGATAGTCAACATGCCGGACTATCCAAAACCATAGTCCCAATGCCGGACTATCCAAAACGATAGTCCCCATGTCGGACTATCCAAAACGATATCCCCCATGCCGGACTATCCAAAACGATAGTCCCCATGCCGGACTATTCAAAACGGTAGTCCCCATGCCGGACTATCCAAAACGATAGTCAACATGCCGGACTATCTAAAACGATAGTCAACATGCCGGACTATCCAAAACGATAGTCTCCATGCCGAACCATCCAAAACGATAGTCACATAACGGACTATCCAAAACGATAGTCCCCATGCCGGACTATCCAAAACGATAGTCCCCATGCCGGACTATCCAAAACGATAGTCCCCATGCAGGATTATCCAAAACGATAGTCCCAATGCCGGACTATCTAAAACGATAGTCCCCATGTCGGACTATCCAAAACGATAGTCCCCATGCCGGACTATCCAAAACGATAGTCCCCATGCCGGACTATCTAAAACGATAGTCCCCTTGCCGGACTATCCAAACCGATAGTCCCCATGCCGGACTATCCAAAACCATAGTCCCAATGCCGGACTATCCAAAACGATAGTCCCCATGTCGGACTATCCAAAACGATAGTCGCCATGCCGGACTATCCAAAACTATAGTCCACATGCCAGACTATCC
The DNA here is from genome assembly GCA_030545055.2 of Neoaliturus tenellus. Classification (NCBI taxonomy): domain Eukaryota; kingdom Metazoa; phylum Arthropoda; class Insecta; order Hemiptera; family Cicadellidae; genus Neoaliturus; species Neoaliturus tenellus. The sequence goes on from JAQYXR010000121.1 coordinate 29,985, forward strand.
AAAACTATAGTCCCCATGCCGGACTATCCAAAACGATAGTCCCAATGCCGGACTATCCAAAACGATAGTCCTCATGCCGGACTATCCAAAACGATAGTCCCCATGCCGGACTATCCAAAACGATAGTCCCCATGCCGGACTATCCAAAACGATAGTCCCAATGCCGGACTATCCAAAACTATAGTCCCTATGCCGGATTATCCAAAACGATAGTCCTCATGCCGGACTATCCAAAACGATAGTCCCAATGCCGGACTATCCAAAACGATAGTCCCAATGCCGGACTATCCAAAACGATAGTCCCCATGCCGGACCATCCAAAACGATAGTCCCCATGCCGGACTATCCAAAACAATAGTTTCCATGCCGGACTATCCAAAACGATAGTCCACATGCCGGACTATCCAAAACGATAGTCTACATGCCGGACTATCCAAAACTATAGTCCCCATGCCGGACTATCCAAAACCATAGTCCCCATGCCGGACTATCCAAAACGATAGTCCCCATGCCGGACTATCCTAAACGTTAGTCAACAAGCCGGACTATCCAAAACGATAGTCCCAATGCCGGACTATCCAAAACGATAGTCCCCATGTTGGACTATCCAAAATGATAGTCAACTATCCAAAACGATCGTTCCAATGACGGACTATCCAAAACGATAGTCCCAATGCCGGACTATCAAAAACGATAGCCCCCCTGCCGGACTATCCAAAACGATAGTCCCCATGTCAGACTATCCGAAACGATTGTCCCCATGCCGGACTATCCAAAACGATAGTCCCCATGCCGGACTATCCAAAACGATAGTCCCCATGCCGGACTATCCAAAACGATAGTCAACAAGCCGGACTATCCAAAACGATAGTCCCAATGCCGGACTATCCAAAACGATAGTCCCCATGTTGGACTATCCAAAATGATAGTCCCCATGCCAAACTATCCAAAACGATCGTTCCAATGACGGACTATCCAAAACGATAGTCCCAATGCCGGACTATCCAAAACGATAGCCCCCCTGCCGGACTATCCAAAACGATAGTCCCCATGTCAGACTATCCGAAACGATTGTCCCAATGCCGGACTATCCAAAACGATAGTCCCCATGCCGGACTATCCAAAACGATAGTCCCAATGCCGGACTATCCAAAACGATAGTCCCCATGTCGGACTATCCAAAACGATAGTCCCCATGCCGGACTATCCACAACGATAGTCCCCATGCCGGACTATCCAAAACGGTAGTCCCCATGCCGGACTATCCAAAACGATAGTCCCAATGCCGGACTAGCCAAAACGATAGTCCCCATGCCGGACTATTCAAAACGATAGTCCCCATGCCAGACTATACAAAACGGTAGTCCCCATGCCGGACTATCCAAAACGATAGTCAACATGCCGGACTATCCAAAACGATAGTCCCCATGCCGGACTATCCAAAACGATAGTCCCCATGCCGGACTATCCAAAACCATAGTCCCAATGCCGGACTATCCAAAACGATAGTCCCCATGTCGGGCTATCCAAAACGATAGTCCCCATGCCGGACTATCCAAAACGATAGTCCCCATGCCGGACTATCCAAAAACATAGTCCCAATGCCGGACTATCCAAAACTATAGTCCCCATGTCGGACTATCCAAAACGATAGTCCCCATGCCGGACTATCCAAAACGATAGTCCCCATGCCGGACTATCCAAAACGGTAGTCCCCATGCCGGACTATCCAAAACGATAGTCAACATGCCGGACTATCCAAAACCATAGTCCCAATGCCGGACTATCCAAAACGATAGTCCCCATGTCGGACTATCCAAAACGATATCCCCCATGCCGGACTATCCAAAACGATAGTCCCCATGCCGGACTATCCAAAACGGTAGTCCCCATGCCGGACTATCCAAAACGATAGTCAACATGCCGGACTATCTAAAACGATAGTCAACATGCCGGACTATCCAAAACGATAGTCTCCATGCCGGGCCATCCAAAACGATAGTCACATAACGGACTATCCAAAACGATAGTCCCCATGCCGGACTATCCAAAACGATAGTCCCCATGCCGGACTATCCAAAACGATAGTCCCCATGCCGGACTATCTAAAACGATAGTCCCCTTGCCGGACTATCCAAACCGATAGTCCCCATGCCGGACTATCCAAAACCATAGTCCCAATGCCGGACTATCCAAAACGATAGTCCCCATGCCGGACTATCCAAAACGATAGTCCCCATGTCGGACTATCCAAAACGATAGTCCCCATGCCGAACTATCCAAAACGATAGTCCCCATGCCAGACTATCCAAAACGATAGTCCCCATGCCGGACTATCCAAAACGGTAGTCCCCATGCCGGACTATCAGAAACGATAGTCCCCATGCCGGACTATCCAAAACGATAGTCGACATGCCGGACTTTCCAAAACGATAGTCCCAATGCCGGACTATCCAAAACGATAGTCCCTATACTGGACTATCCAAAACGATAGTCCCTATACTGGACTATCCAAAACGATAGTCCCCATGCCGGACTATCCAAAACGATAGTCCCAATGCCGGACTATCCAAAACGATAGTCCCCATGCCGGACTATCCAAAACGATAGTCCCCATGCCGGACTATCCAAAACGATAGTCCCCATGCCGGACTATCCAAAACGATAGTCCCCATGCCGGACTATCCAAAACAATAGTCCCCATGCCGGACTATCCAAAACGATAGTCCACATGCCGGACTATCCAAAACGATAGTCCACATGCCGGTCTATCCAAAACGATAATCCCCATGCTGGACTATCCAAAACGATAGTCCCCATGCCGGACTATCCAAAACGATAGTCCCCATGCCGGACTATCCAAAACGGTAGTCCCCATGCCGGACTATCCAAAACGATAGTCAACATGCCGGACTATCTAAAACGATAGTCAACATGCCGGACTATCCAAAACGATAGTCTCCATGCCGGACCATCCAAAACGATAGTCACATAACGGACTATCCAAAACGATAGTCCCCATGCCGGAATATCCAAAACGATAGTCAACATGCCGGACTATCTAAAACGATAGTCAACATGCCGGACTATCCAAAACGAAGGTCTCCATGCCGGACCATCCAAAACGATAGTCACATAACGGACTATCCAAAACGATAGTCCCCATGCCGGACTATCCAAAATGATAGTCCCCATGCCGGACTATCCAAAACGATAGTCCCAATGCCGGACTATTTAAAACGATAGTCCCCATGCCGGACTATCCAAAACGATAGTCCCCATTCCGGACTATCCAAAACGATAGTCCCCATGCCGGACTATCCAAAACGGTAGTCCCCATGCCGGACTATCCAAAACGATAGTCAACATGCCGGACTATCCAAAACCATAGTCCCAATGCCGGACTATCCAAAACGATAGTCCCCATGTCGGACTATCCAAAACGATAGTTCCAATGCCGGACTATCCAAAACGATAGTCCCCATGCCGGACTATCCAAAACGGTAGTCCCCATGCCGGACTATCCAAAACGATAGTCAACATGCCGGACTATCTAAAACGATAGTTAACATGCCGGACTATCCAAAACGATAGTCTCCATGCCGGACCATCCAAAACGATAGTCACATAACGGACTATCCAAAACGATAGTCCCCATGCCGGACTATCCAAAACGATAGTCCCCATGCCGGACTATCCAAAACGATAGTCCCAATGCCGGACTATCCAAAACGATAGTCCCCATGCCGGACTATCCAAAACGATAGTCCCCATGCCGGACTATCCAAAACGATAGTCCCCATGCCGGACTATCTAAAACGATAGTCCCCTTGCCGGACTATCCAAACCGATAGTCCCCATGCCGGACTATCCAAAACCATAGTCCCAATGCCGGACTATCCAAAACGATAGTCCCCATGTCGGACTATCCAAAACGATAGTCGCCATGCCGGACTATCCAAAACTATAGTCCACATGCCAGACTATCCAAAACGATAGTCCCCATGCCGGACTATCCAAAACGGTCATCCCCATGCCGGACTATCAGAAACGATAGTCCCCATGCCGGACTATCCAAAACGATAGTCCCCATGCCGGACTATCCAAAACAATAGTCCCCATGCCGGACTATCCAAAACGATAGTCCCAATGCCAGACTATCTAAAACGATAGTCCCCATGCCGAACTATTAAAACGCTAGTCCCCATGCCGGACTATCCAAAACGATAGTCAACATGCCGGACTTTCCAAAACGATAGTCAAAATGCCGGACTATCCAAAACGATAGTCCCTATACTGAACTATCCAAAACGATAGTCCCCATGCCGGACTTTCCAAAACGATAGTCCCAATGCCGGACTATCCAAAACGATAGTCCCCATGCCGGACTATCCAAAACGATAGTCCCCATGCCGGACTATCCAAAACGATAGTCCCCATGCCGGACTATCCAAAACAATGGTCCCCATGCCGGACTATCCAAAACGATAGTCCACATGCCGGACTATCCAAAACGTTAGTCCACATGCCGGTTTATCCAAAACGATAGTCCCCATGCTGGACTATCCAAAACGATAGTCCTCCCGCCGGACTATCCAAAACGATAGTCCCCATGGCGGACAATCTAAAACGATAGTCCCCATGCCGGACTATCCAAAACGATAGTCAACATGCCGGACTATCTATAACGATAGTCAACATGCCGGACTATCTATAACGATAGTCAATATGCCGGACTATCCAAAACGATAGTCTCCATGCCGGACCATCCACAACGATAGTCACATAACGGACTATCCAAAACGATAGTCCCTATGCCGGACTATCCAAAACGATAGTCCCCATGCCGGACTATCCAAAACGATAGTCCCAATGCCGGACTATCCAAAACGATAGTCCCCATGCCGGACTATCCAAAACGATAGTCCCCATGCCGGACTATCCAAAACGATAGTCCCCATGCCGGACTATCCAAAACGATAGTCCCCTTGCCGGACTATCCAAACCGATAGTCCCCATGCCGGACTATCCAAAACCATAGTCCCAATGCCGGACTATCCAAAACGATAGTCCCCATGTCGGACTATCCAAAACGATAGTCCCCATGCCGGACTATCCAAAACCATAGTCCCCATGCCAGACTATCCAAAACGATAGTCCCCATGCCGGACTATCCAAAACGATAGTCAACATGCCGGACTATCTAAAACGATAGTCAACATGCCGGACTATCCAAAACGATAGTCCCCATGCCGGACCATCCAAAACGATAATCACATAACCGACTATCCAAAACGATAGTCCCCATGCCGGACTATCCAAAACGATAGTCCCCATGACGGACTATCCAAAACGATAGTCCCCATGCCGGACTATCCAAAACAATAGTCCCCATGCCGGACTATCCAAAACGATAGTCCCAATGCCGGACTATCCAAAACGATAGTCCCCATGCCGAACTATCAAAACGCTAGTCCCCATGCCGGACTATCCAAAACGATAGTCAACATGCCGGACTTTCCAAAACGATAGTCCCAATGCCGGACTATCCAAAACGGTAGTCCCCATGCCGGACTATCAGAAACGATAGTCTCCATGCCGGACTATCCAAAACGATAGTCCCCATGCCGGACTATCCAAAACAATAGTCCCCATGCCGGACTATCCAAAACGATAGTCCCAATGCCGGACTATCCAAAACGATAGTCTTCATGCCGAACTATCAAAACGCTAGTCCCCATGCCGGACTATCCAAAACGATAGTCAACATGCCGGACTTTCCAAAACGATAGTCCCAATGCCGGACTATCCAAAACGATAGTCCCCATGCTGGACTATCCAAAACGATAGTCCCCATGCCGGACTATCCAAAACGGTAGTCCCCATGCCGGACTATCTAAAACGATAGTCCCCATGCCGGACTATCCAAAACGATAGTCCCCATGCGGGACTATCCAAAACGATAGTCCCAATGCCGGACTATCCAAAACGATAGTCCCAATGCCGGACTAGCCAAAACGATAGTCCCCATGCCGGACTATTCAAAACGATAGTCCCCATGCCAGACTATCCAAAACGGTAGTCCCCATGCCGGACTATCCAAAACGATAGTCCCCATGCCGGACTATCCACAACGATAGTCTCCATGCCGGACTATCCAAAACGATAGTCCCAATGCCGGACTATCCAAAACGATAGTCCCCATGCCGGACTATCTAAAACGATAGTCAACATGCCGGACTATCCAAAACGATAGTCCCAATGCCGGACTAGCCAAAACGATAGTCCCCATGCCGGACTATTCAAAACGATAGTCCCCATGCCAGACTATCCAAAACGGTAGTCCCCATGCCGGACTATCCAAAACGATAGTCCCCATGCCGGACTATCCACAACGATAGTCTCCATGCCGGACTATCCAAAACGATAGTCCCAATGCCGGACTATCCAAAACGATAGTCCCCATGCCGGACTATCCAAAACGATAGTCCCCATGCCGGACTATCCTAAACGATTGTCCCCTTGCCGGACAATCCAAAACGATAGTTCCCATGCCGGACTATCCAAAACGGTAGTCCCCATGCCGGACTATCCAAAACGATAGTCAACATGCCGGACTATCCAAAACGATAGTCCCAATGCCGGACCATCCAAAACGATAGTCCTCATGCCGGACTATCCAAAACGATAGTCCCCATGCCGGACCATCCAAAACGATAGTCCTCATGCCGGACTATCCAAAACGATAGTCCCCATGCCGGACTATCCAAAACGATAGTCCCAATGCCGGACTATCCAAAACGATAGTCCCTATGCCGGACTATCCAAAACGATAGTCCTCATGCCGGACTATCCAAAACGATAGTCCCAATGCCGGACTTTCCAAAACGATAGTCCCCATGCCGGACTATCCAAAACGATAGTCCCCATGCCGGACTATCCAAAACGATAGTTCCCATGCCGGACTATCCAAAACGATAGTCCCCATGCCGGACTATCCAAAACGGTAGTCCCCATGCCGGACTATCCAAAACGATAGTCAACATGCCGGACTATCTAAAACGATAGTCAACATGCCGGACTATCCAAAACGATAGTCTCCATGCCGGACCATCCAAAACGATAGTCACATAACGGACTATCCAAAACGATAGTCCCCATGCCGGACTATCCAAAACGATAGTCCCCATGCCGGACTATCCAAAACGATAGTCCCAATGCCGGACTATCCAAAACGATAGTCCCCATGCCGGACTATCCAAAACGATAGTCTCCATGCCGGACTATCCAAAACGATAGTCCCCATGCCGGACTATCTAAAACGATAGTCCCCTTGCCGGACTATCCAAACCGATAGTCCCCATGCCGGACTATCCAAAACCATAGTCCCAATGCCGGACTATCCAAAACGATAGTCCCCATGTCGGACTATCCAAAACGATAGTCGCCATGCCGGACTATCCAAAACTATAGTCCACATGCTAGACTATCCAAAACGATAGTCCCCATGCCGGACTATCCAAAACGGTAGTCCCCATGCAGGACTATCAGAAACGATGGGGACTATCGTTTTGGATAGTTCAACAAGGGGACTATCGTTTTGGATAGTCCGGCATGGATACTATCGTTTTGGATAGTCCGGCATGGGGACTATCGTTTTGGATAGTCCGGCATGGGGACTATCGTTTTGGATAGTCCGGCATGTGGACTATCGTTTTGGATAGTCCGGCATGGGGACTATCGTTTTGGATAGTCCGGCATGGGGACTATCGTTTTGGATAGTCCGGCATGGGGACTATCGTTTTGGATAGTCCGGCATGGGGACTATCGTTTTGGATAGTCCGGCATTGGGACTATCGTTTTGGATAGTCCGGCATGGGGACTATCGTTTTGGATAGTCCGGCATGGGGACTATCGTTTTTGGTAGTCCGGCATTGGGACAATCGTTTTGGATAGTCCGGCATGGGGACTATCGTTTTGGATAGTCCGGCATGGGGACTATCGTTTTGGATAGTCCGGCATGATGACTATCAATATTGATAGTCCGGCATGTTGACTACCGTTTTGGATAGTCCGGCATGTTGACTATCGTTTTGGATAGTCCGGCATGGGGACTACCGTTTTGGATAGTCCGGCATGGGGACTATCGTTTTGGATAGTCCGGCATGGGGACTATCGTTTTGGATAGTTCAACAAGGGGACTATCGTTTTGGATAGTTCGGCATGGAGACTATCGTTTTGGATAGTCCGGCATGTTGAATATCGTTTTGGATAGTCCGGCATGGGGACTATCGTTTTGGATAGTCCGGCATGTTGACTATCGTTTTGGATAGTCCGGCATGGGGACTATCGTTTTGGATAGTCCGGCATGGGGACTATCATTTTGGATAGTCCGGCATGGGGACAATCGTTTTGGATAGTATGACATGGGGACTATCGTTTTGGATAGTCCGACAGAGGGGCTATCGTTTTGGATAGTCCGGCATTGGGACTATCGTTTTTGATAGTCCGTCATGGGGACGATCGTTTTGGATAGTCCGGCATGGGGACTATCGTTTTGGATAATCCGACATGAAGACTATCGTTTTGGATAGTCCGGCATTGGGACTATCGTTTTATATAGTCCGGCATGGGGACTATCGTTTTGGATAGTCTGGCATGGGGCCTATCATTTTGGATAGTCCGGCATGTGGACTATCGTTTTGGATAGTCCGGCATGGGGACTATCGTTTTGGATAGTCCGGCATGGGGACTATCGTTTTGGATAGTCCGGCATGGGGACTATCGTTTTGGATAGTCCGGCATGGGGACTATCGTTTTGGATAGTCTGGCATGGGGACTATCGTTTTGGATAGTCCGGCATGGGGACTACCGTTTTGGATAGTCCGGCATGGGGACTATCGTTTTCGATAGTCCGGCATAGGGACTATCGTTTTAGATAGTCCGGCATGGGGACTATCGTTTTGGATAGTCCGGCATGGGGACTATCGTTTTGGATAGTCCGGCATGGGGACTATCGTTTTGGATAGTCCGGCATGGGGACTATCGTTTTGGATAGTCCGGCATGGGGACTGTCGTTTTGGATAGTCCGGCATTGGGACAATCGTTTTGGATAGTCTGGCATGGGGATTATCGTTTTGGATAGTCCGGCATGGGGACTATTGTTTTGGATAGTCCGGCATGATGACTATCGTTTTGGATAGTCCGGCATGTTAACTATCGTTTTGGATAGTCCGGAATGTTGACTATCGTTTTGGATAGTCCGGCATGGGGACTACCGTTTTGGATAGTCCGGCATGGGGACTATCGTTTTGGAAAGTCCGGCATGGGGACTATCGTTTTGGATAGTTCAACAAGGGGACTATCGTTTTGGATAGTCCGGCATGGAGACTATCGTTTTGGATAGTCCGGCATGTTGAATATCGTTTTGGATAGTCCGGCATGGGGACTATCGTTTTGGATAGTCCGGCATTGGGACAATCGTTTTGGATAGTCCGGCATGGGGACTATCGTTTTGGATAGTCCGGCATGGGGACTATCGTTTTGGATAGTCCGGCATGATGACTATCAATTTGGATAGTCCGGCATGTTGACTATCGTTTTGGATAGTCCGGCATGTTGACTATCGTTTTGGATAGTCCGGCATGGGGACTACCGTTTTGGATAGTCCGGCATGGGGACTATCGTTTTGGATAGTCCGGCATGGGGACTATCGTTTTGGATAGTTCAACAAGGGGACTATCGTTTTGGATAGTCCGGCATGGAGACTATCGTTTTGGATAGTCCGGCATGGGGACTATCGTTTTCGATAGTCCGGCATGGGGACTATCGTTTTGGATAGTCCGGCATGGGGACTATCGTTTTGGATAGTCCGGCATTGGGACTATCGTTTTGGATAGTCCGGCATGGGGACTATCGTTTTGGATAGTCCGGCATGGGGACTATCGTTTTGGGTAGTCCGGCATTGGGACAATCGTTTTGGATAGTCCGGCATGGGGACTATCGTTTTGGATAGTCCGGCATGGGGACTATCGTTTTGGATAGTCCGGCATGATGACTATCAATTTGGATAGTCCGGCATGTTGACTATCGTTTTGGATAGTCCGGCATGTTGACTATCGTTTTGGATAGTCCGGCATGGGGACTACCGTTTTGGATAGTCCGGCATGGGGACTATCGTTTTGGATAGTCCGGCATGGGGACTATCGTTTTGGATAGTTCAACAAGGGGACTATCGTTTTGGATAGTCCGGCATGGAGACTATCGTTTTGGATAGTCCGGCATGGGGACTATCGTTTTGGATAGTTCAACAAGGGGACTATCGTTTTGGATAGTCCGGCATGGAGACTATCGTTTTGGATAGTCCGGCATGTTGAATATCGTTTTGGATAGTCCGGCATGGGGACTATCGTTTTGGATAGTCCGGCATGTTGACTATCGTTTTGGATAGTCCGGCATGGGGACTATCGTTTTGGATAGTCCGGCATGGGGACTATCATTTTGGATAGTCCGGCATGGGGACAATCGTTTTGGATAGTATGACATGGGGACTATCGTTTTGGATAGTCCGACAGGGGGGCTATCGTTTTGGATAGTCCGGCATTGGGACTATCGTTTTGGATAGTCCGTCATGGGGACGATCGTTTTGGATAGTCCGGCATGGGGACTATCGTTTTGGATAATCCGACATGAAGACTATCGTTTTGGATAGTCCGGCATTGGGACTATCGTTTTATATAGTCCGGCATGGGGACTATCGTTTTGGATAGTCCGACATAAAGACTATCGTTTTGGATAGTCCGGCATTGGGACTATCGTTTTATATAGTCCGGCATGTTGACTATCGTTTTGGATAGTCCGGCATTGGGACTATCGTTTTGGATAGTCCGGCCTTGGGACTATCGTTTTGGATAGTCCGGCATATGGACTATCGTTTTGGATAGTCCGGCATGGGGACTATCGTTTTGGATAGTCCGGCATGGGGACTATCGTTTTGGATAGTCCGGCATGGGGACTATCGTTTTGGATAGTCCGGCATGTGGACTATCGTTTTGGATAGTCCGGCATGGGGACTATCGTTTTCGATAGTCCGGCATGGGGACTATCGTTTTGGATAGTCCGGCATGTTGACTATCGTTTTGGATAGTCCGGCATTGGGACTATCGTTTTGGATAGTCCGGCCTTGGGACTATCGTTTTGGATAGTCCGGCATGGGGACTATCGTTTTGGATAGTCCGGCATGGGGACTATCGTTTTGGATAGTAAGGCATGGGGACTATCGTTTTGGATAGTCCGGCATGGGGACTATCGTTTTGGATAGTCCGGCATTGGGACTATCGTTTTGGATAGTCCGGCATGTTGACTATCGTTTTGGATAGTCCGGCATTGGGACTATCGTTTTGGATAGTCCGGCCTTGGGACTATCGTTTTGGATAGTCCGGCATGGGGACTATCGTTTTGGATAGTCCGGCATGGGGACTATCGTTTTGGGTAGTCCGGCATGGGGACTATCGTTTTGGATAGTCCGGCATGGGGACTATCGTTTGGATAGTCCGGCATGTGGACTATCGTTTTGGATAGTCCGGCATGGGGACTATCGTTTTCGATAGTCCGACATGGGGGACAAAATAGTCCGGCATTGGGACTATCGTTTTATATAGTCCGGCATGGGGACTATCGTTTTAGATAGTCCGGCATGTTGACTATCGTTTTGGATAGTCCGGCATTGGGACTATCGTTTTGGATAGTCAGGCCTTGGGACTATCGTTTTGGATAGTCCGGCATGGGGACTATCGTTTTGGATAGTCCGGCATGGGGACTATCGTTTTGAATAGTCCGGCATGGGGACTATCGTTTTGGATAGTCCGGCATGGGGACTATCGTTTTGGATAGTCCGGCATGTGGACTATCTTTTTGGATAGTCCGGCATGGGGACTATCGTTTTCGATAGTCCGGCATGGGGACAATCGTTTTGGATAGTCCGGCATGGGGACTATCGTTTTGGATAGTCCGGCATGGGGACTATCGTTTTGGATAGTCTGGCATGGGGACTATCGTTTTGGATAGTCCGGCATGGGGACTATCGTTTTAAATAGTCCAGCATTGGGACTATCGTTTTGGATAGTCCGGCATGGGGACTATCGTTTTGGATAGTCCGGCATGATGACTATCGTTTTGGATAGTCCGGCATGTTGACTATCGTTTTGGATAGTCCGGCATGTTGACTATCGTTTTGGATAGTCCGGCATGGGGACTACCGTTTTGGATAGTCCGGCATGGGGACTATCGTTTTGAATAGTCCGGCATGGGGACTATCGTTTTGGATAGTTCAACAAGGGGACTATCGTTTTGGATAGTCCGGCATGGATACTATCGTTTTGGATAGTCCGGCATGGGGACTATCGTTTTGGATAGTCCGGCATGGGGACTATCGTTTTGGATAGTCCGGCATGTGGACTATCGTTTTGGATAGTCCGGCATGGGGACTATCGTTTTGGATAGTCCGGCATGGGGCCTATCGTTTTGGATAGTCCGGCATGGGGACTATCGTCTTGGATAGTCCGGCATGGGGACTATCGTTTTGGATAGTCCGGCATTGGGACTATCGTTTTGGATAGTCCGGCATGGGGACTATCGTTTTGGATAGTCCGGCATGGGGACTATCGTTTTGGGTAGTCCGGCATTGGGACAATCGTTTTGGATAGTCCGGCATGATGACTATCAATATTGATAGTCCGGCATGTTGACTACCGTTTTGGATAGTCCGGCATGTTGACTATCGTTTTGGATAGTCCGGCATGGGGACTACCGTTTTGGATAGTCCGGCATGGGGACTATCGTTTTGGATAGTCCGGCATGGGGACTATCGTTTTGGATAGTTCAACAAGGGGACTATCGTTTTGGATAGTCCGACAGGGGGGCTATCGTTTTGGATAGTCCGGCATTGGGACTATCGTTTTGGATAGTCCGTCATGGGGACGATCGTTTTGGATAGTCCGGCATGGGGACTATCGTTTTGGATAATCCGACATGAAGACTATCGTTTTGGATAGTCCGGCATTGGGACTATCGTTTTATATAGTCCGGCATGGGGACTATCGTTTTGGATAGTCCGACATGAAGACTATCGTTTTGGATAGTCCGGCATTGGGACTATCGTTTTATATAGTCCGGCATGGGGACTATCGTTTTGGATAGTCCGGCATGTTGACTATCGTTTTGGATAGTCCGGCATTGGGACTATCGTTTTAGATAGTCCGGCCTTGGGACTATCGTTTTGGATAGTCCGGCATGGGGACTATCGTTTTGGATAGTCCGGCATGGGGACTATCGTTTTGGATAGTCCGGCATGGGGACTATCGTTTTGGATAGTCCGGCATGGGGACTATCGTTTTGGATAGTCCGGCATGGGGACTGTCGTTTTGGATAGTCCGGCATTGGGACAATCGTTTTGGATAGTCTGGCATGGGGATTATCGTTTTGGATAGTCCGGCATGGGGACTATTGTTTTGGATAGTCCGGCATGATGACTATCGTTTTGGATAGTCCGGCATGTTAACTATCGTTTTGGATAGTCCGGAATGTTGACTATCGTTTTGGATAGTCCGGCATGGGGACTACCGTTTTGGATAGTCCGGCATGGGGACTATCGTTTTGGAAAGTCCGGCATGGGGACTATCGTTTTGGATAGTTCAACAAGGGGACTATCGTTTTGGATAGTCCGGCATGGAGACTATCGTTTTGGATAGTCCGGCATGTTGAATATCGTTTTGGATAGTCCGGCATGGGGACTATCGTTTTGGATAGTCCGGCATTGGGACAATCGTTTTGGATAGTCCGGCATGGGGACTATCGTTTTGGATAGTCCGGCATGGGGACTATCGTTTTGGATAGTCCGGCATGATGACTATCAATTTGGATAGTCCGGCATGTTGACTATCGTTTTGGATAGTCCGGCATGTTGACTATCGTTTTGGATAGTCCGGCATGGGGACTACCGTTTTGGATAGTCCGGCATGGGGACTATCGTTTTGGATAGTCCGGCATGGGGACTATCGTTTTGGATAGTTCAACAAGGGGACTATCGTTTTGGATAGTCCGGCATGGAGACTATCGTTTTGGATAGTCCGGCATGGGGACTATCGTTTTCGATAGTCCGGCATGGGGACTATCGTTTTGGATAGTCCGGCATGGGGACTATCGTTTTGGATAGTCCGGCATTGGGACTATCGTTTTGGATAGTCCGGCATGGGGACTATCGTTTTGGATAGTCCGGCATGGGGACTATCGTTTTGGGTAGTCCGGCATTGGGACAATCGTTTTGGATAGTCCGGCATGGGGACTATCGTTTTGGATAGTCCGGCATGGGGACTATCGTTTTGGATAGTCCGGCATGATGACTATCAATTTGGATAGTCCGGCATGTTGACTATCGTTTTGGATAGTCGGGCATGTTGACTATCGTTTTGGATAGTCCGGCATGGGGACTACCGTTTTGGATAGTCCGGCATGGGGACTATCGTTTTGGATAGTCCGGCATGGGGACTATCGTTTTGGATAGTTCAACAAGGGGACTATCGTTTTGGATAGTCCGGCATGGAGACTATCGTTTTGGATAGTCCGGCATGGGGACTATCGTTTTGGATAGTTCAACAAGGGGACTATCGTTTTGGATAGTCCGGCATGGAGACTATCGTTTTGGATAGTCCGGCATGTTGAATATCGTTTTGGATAGTCCGGCATGGGGACTATCGTTTTGGATAGTCCGGCATGTTGACTATCGTTTTGGATAGTCCGGCATGGGGACTATCGTTTTGGATAGTCCGGCATGGGGACTATCATTTTGGATAGTCCGGCATGGGGACAATCGTTTTGGATAGTATGACATGGGGACTATCGTTTTGGATAGTCCGACAGGGGGGCTATCGTTTTGGATAGTCCGGCATTGGGACTATCGTTTTGGATAGTCCGTCATGGGGACGATCGTTTTGGATAGTCCGGCATGGGGACTATCGTTTTGGATAATCCGACATGAAGACTATCGTTTTGGATAGTCCGGCATTGGGACTATCGTTTTATATAGTCCGGCATGGGGACTATCGTTTTGGATAGTCCGACATAAAGACTATCGTTTTGGATAGTCCGGCATTGGGACTATCGTTTTATATAGTCCGGCATGTTGACTATCGTTTTGGATAGTCCGGCATTGGGACTATCGTTTTGGATAGTCCGGCCTTGGGACTATCGTTTTGGATAGTCCGGCATATGGACTATCGTTTTGGATAGTCCGGCATGGGGACTATCGTTTTGGATAGTCCGGCATGGGGACTATCGTTTTGGATAGTCCGGCATGGGGACTATCGTTTTGGATAGTCCGGCATGTGGACTATCGTTTTGGATAGTCCGGCATGGGGACTATCGTTTTCGATAGTCCGGCATGGGGACTATCGTTTTGGATAGTCCGGCATGTTGACTATCGTTTTGGATAGTCCGGCATTGGGACTATCGTTTTGGATAGTCAGGCCTTGGGACTATCGTTTTGGATAGTCCGGCATGGGGACTATCGTTTTGGATAGTCCGGCATGGGGACTATCGTTTTGAATAGTCCGGCATGGGGACTATCGTTTTGGATAGTCCGGCATGGGGACTATCGTTTTGGATAGTCCGGCATGTGGACTATCTTTTTGGATAGTCCGGCATGGGGACTATCGTTTTCGATAGTCCGGCATGTGGACTATCGTTTTGGATAGTCCGGCATGGGGACTATCGTTTTCGATAGTCCGACATGGGGGACAAAATAGTCCGGCATTGGGACTATCGTTTTATATAGTCCGGCATGGGGACTATCGTTTTAGATAGTCCGGCATGTTGACTATCGTTTTGGATAGTCCGGCATTGGGACTATCGTTTTGGATAGTCAGGCCTTGGGACTATCGTTTTGGATAGTCCGGCATGGGGACTATCGTTTTGGATAGTCCGGCATGGGGACTATCGTTTTGAATAGTCCGGCATGGGGACTATCGTTTTGGATAGTCCGGCATGGGGACTATCGTTTTGGATAGTCCGGCATGTGGACTATCTTTTTGGATAGTCCGGCATGGGGACTATCGTTTTCGATAGTCCGGCATGGGGACAATCGTTTTGGATAGTCCGGCATGGGGACTATCGTTTTGGATAGTCCGGCATGGGGACTATCGTTTTGGATAGTCTGGCATGGGGACTATCGTTTTGGATAGTCCGGCATGGGGACTATCGTTTTAAATAGTCCAGCATTGGGACTATCGTTTTGGATAGTCCGGCATGGGGACTATCGTTTTGGATAGTCCGGCATGATGACTATCGTTTTGGATAGTCCGGCATGTTGACTATCGTTTTGGATAGTCCGGCATGTTGACTATCGTTTTGGATAGTCCGGCATGGGGACTACCGTTTTGGATAGTCCGGCATGGGGACTATCGTTTTGAATAGTCCGGCATGGGGACTATCGTTTTGGATAGTTCAACAAGGGGACTATCGTTTTGGATAGTCCGGCATGGATACTATCGTTTTGGATAGTCCGGCATGGGGACTATCGTTTTGGATAGTCCGGCATGGGGACTATCGTTTTGGATAGTCCGGCATGTGGACTATCGTTTTGGATAGTCCGGCATGGGGACTATCGTTTTGGATAGTCCGGCATGGGGCCTATCGTTTTGGATAGTCCGGCATGGGGACTATCGTTTTGGATAGTCCGGCATGGGGACTATCGTTTTGGATAGTCCGGCATTGGGACTATCGTTTTGGATAGTCCGGCATGGGGACTATCGTTTTGGATAGTCCGGCATGGGGACTATCGTTTTGGGTAGTCCGGCATTGGGACAATCGTTTTGGATAGTCCGGCATGATGACTATCAATATTGATAGTCCGGCATGTTGACTACCGTTTTGGATAGTCCGGCATGTTGACTATCGTTTTGGATAGTCCGGCATGGGGACTACCGTTTTGGATAGTCCGGCATGGGGACTATCGTTTTGGATAGTCCGGCATGGGGACTATCGTTTTGGATAGTTCAACAAGGGGACTATCGTTTTGGATAGTCCGACAGGGGGGCTATCGTTTTGGATAGTCCGGCATTGGGACTATCGTTTTGGATAGTCCGTCATGGGGACGATCGTTTTGGATAGTCCGGCATGGGGACTATCGTTTTGGATAATCCGACATGAAGACTATCGTTTTGGATAGTCCGGCATTGGGACTATCGTTTTATATAGTCCGGCATGGGGACTATCGTTTTGGATAGTCCGACATGAAGACTATCGTTTTGGATAGTCCGGCATTGGGACTATCGTTTTATATAGTCCGGCATGGGGACTATCGTTTTGGATAGTCCGGCATGTTGACTATCGTTTTGGATAGTCCGGCATTGGGACTATCGTTTTAGATAGTCCGGCCTTGGGACTATCGTTTTGGATAGTCCGGCATGGGGACTATCGTTTTGGATAGTCCGGCATGGGGACTATCGTTTTGGATAGTCCGGCATGGGGACTATCGTTTTGGATAGTCCGGCATGGGGACTATCGTTTTGGTTAGTCCGGCATGTGGACTATCGTTTTGGATAGTCCGGCATGGGGACTATCGTTTTCGATAGTCCGGCATGGGGACTATCGTTTTGGATAGTCCGGCATTGGGACTATCGTTTTATATAGTCCGGCATGGGGACTATCGTTTTGGATAGTCCGGCATGTTGACTATCGTTTTGGATAGTCCGGCATTGGGACTATCGTTTTGGATAGTCCGGCCTTGGGACTATCGTTTTGGATAGTCCGGCATGGGGACTATCGTTTTGGATAGTCCGGCATGGGGACTATCGTTTTGGATAGTCCGGCATGGGGACTATCTTTTTGGATAGTCCGGCATGGGGACTATCGTTTTCGATAGTCCGGCATGGGGACTATCGTTTTGGGTAGTCCGGCATTGGGACAATCGTTTTGGATAGTCCGGCATGGGGACTATCGTTTTGGATAGTCCGGCATGGGGACTATCGTTTTGGATAGTCCGGCATGATGACTATCAATTTGGATAGTCCGGCATGTTGACTATCGTTTTGGATAGTCCGGCATGTTGACTATCGTTTTGGATAGTCCGGCATGGGGACTACCGTTTTGGATAGTCCGGCATGGGGACTATCGTTTTGGATAGTCCGGCATGGGGACTATCGTTTTGGATAGTTCAACAAGGGGACTATCGTTTTGGATAGTCCGGCATGGAGACTATCGTTTTGGATAGTCCGGCATGTTGAATATCGTTTTGGATAGTCCGGCATGGGGACTATCGTTTTGGATAGTCCGGCATGTTGACTATCGTTTTGGATAGTCCGGCATGGGGACTATCGTTTTGGATAGTCCGGCATGGGGACTATCATTTTGGATAGTCCGGCATGGGGACAATCGTTTTGGATAGTATGACATGGGGACTATCGTTTTGGATAGTCCGACAGGGGGACGATCGTTTTGGATAGTCCGGCATGGGGACTATCGTTTTGGATAGTCCGGCATGGGGACTATCATTTTGGATAGTCCGGCATGGGGACAATCGTTTTGGATAGTATGACATGGGGACTATCGTTTTGGATAGTCCGACAGGGGGACGATCGTTTTGGATAGTCCGGCATTGGGACTATCGTTTTGGATAGTCCGTCATGGGGACGATCGTTTTGGATAGTCCGGCATGGGGACTATCGTTTTGGATAATCCGACATGAAGACTATCGTTTTGGATAGTCCGGCATTGGGACTATCGTTTTATATAATCCGGCATGGGGACTATCGTTTTGGATAGTCCGACATAAAGACTATCGTTTTGGATAGTCCGGCATTGGGACTATCGTTTTATATAGTCCGGCATGGGGACTATCGTTTTGGATAGTCCGGCATGTTGACTATCGTTTTGGATAGTCCGGCATTGGGACTATCGTTTTGGATAGTCCGGCCTTGGGACTATCGTTTTGGATAGTCCGGCATGGGGACTATCGTTTTGGATAGTCCGGCATGGGGACTATCGTTTTGGATAGTCCGGCATGGGGACTATCGTTTTGGATAGTCCGGCATGGGGACTATCGTTTTGGATAGTCCGGCATGTGGACTATCGTTTTGGATAGTCCGGCATGGGGACTATCGTTTTCGATAGTCCGGCATGGGGACTATCGTTTTGGATAGTCCGGCATTGGGACTATCGTTTTATATAGTCCGGCATGGGGACTATCGTTTTAGATAGTCCGGCATGTTGACTATCGTTTTGGATAGTCCGGCATTGGGACTATCGTTTTGGATAGTCAGGCCTTGGGACTATCGTTTTGGATAGTCCGGCATGGGGACTATCGTTTTGAATAGTCCGGCATGGGGACTATCGTTTTGGATAGTCCGGCATGGGGACTATCGTTTTGGATAGTCCGGCATGTGGACTATCTTTTTGGATAGTCCGGCATGGGGACTATCGTTTTCGATAGTCCGGCATGGGGACTATCGTTTTAAATAGTCCAGCATTGGGACTATCGTTTTGGATAGTCCGGCATGGGGACTATCGTTTTGGATAGTCCGGCATGATGACTATCGTTTTGGATAGTCCGGCATGTTGACTATCGTTTTGGATAGTCCGGCATGTTGACTATCGTTTTGGATAGTCCGGCATGGGGACTACCGTTTTGGATAGTCCGGCATGGGGACTATCGTTTTGAATAGTCTGGCATGGGGACTATCGTTTTGGATAGTTCAACAAGGGGACTATCGTTTTGGATAGTCCGGCATGGATACTATCGTTTTGGATAGTCCGGCATGGGGACTATCGTTTTGGATAGTCCGGCATGGGGACTATCGTTTTGGATAGTCCGGCATGTGGACTATCGTTTTGGATAGTCCGGCATGGGGACTATCGTTTTGGATAGTCCGGCATGGGGACTATCGTTTTGGATAGTCCGGCATGGGGACTATCGTTTTGGATAGTCCGGCATGGGGACTATCGTTTTGGATAGTCCGGCATTGGGACTATCGTTTTGGATAGTCCGGCATGGGGACTATCGTTTTGGATAGTCCGGCATGGGGACTATCGTTTTGGATAGTCCGGCATGATGACTATCAATATTGATAGTCCGGCATGTTGACTACCGTTTTGGATAGTCCGGCATGTTGACTATCGTTTTGGATAGTCCGGCATGGGGACTACCGTTTTGGATAGTCCGGCATGGGGACTATCGTTTTGGATAGTCCGGCATGGGGACTATCGTTTTGGATAGTCCGGCATGGGGACTATCGTTTTGGATAGTCCGGCATGGGGACTATCGTTTTGGATAGTCCGGCATTGGGACAATCGTTTTGGATAGTCCGGCATGGGGACTATCGTTTTGGATAGTCCGGCATGGGGACTATCGTTTTGGATAGTCCGGCATGATGACTATCAATATTGATAGTCCGGCATGTTGACTACCGTTTTGGATATTCCGGCATGTTGACTATCGTTTTGGATAGTCCGGCATGGGGACTACCGTTTTGGATAGTCCGGCATGGGGACTATCGTTTTGGATAGTCCGGCATGGGGACTATCGTTTTGGATAGTTCAACAAGGGGACTATCGTTTTGGATAGTTCGGCATGGAGACTATCGTTTTGGATTTTCCGGCATGTTGAATATCGTTTTGGATAGTCCGGCATGGGGACTATCGTTTTGGATAGTCCGGCATGTTGACAATCGTTTTGGATAGTCCGGCATGGGGACTATCGTTTTGGATAGTCCGGCATGGGGACTATCATTTTGGATAGTCCGGCATGGGGACAATCGTTTTGGATAGTATGACATGGGGACTATCGTTTTGGATAGTCCGACAGGGGGGCTATCGTTTTGGATAGTCCGGCATTGGGACTATCGTTTTGGATAGTCCGTCATGGGGACGATCGTTTTGGATAGTCCGGCATTGGGACTATCGTTTTGGATAATCCGACATGAAGACTATCGTTTTGGATAGTCCGGCATTGGGACTATCGTTTTATATAGTCCGGCATGGGGACTATCGTTTTGGATAGTCCGACATGAAGACTATCGTTTTGGATAGTCCGGCATTGGGACTATCGTTTTATATAGTCCGGCATGGGGACTATCGTTTTGGATAGTCCGGCATGTTGACTATCGTTTTGGATAGTCCGGCATTGGGACTATCGTTTTGGATAGTCCGGCCTTGGGACTATCGTTTTGGATAGTCCGGCATGGGGACTATCGTTTTGGATAGTCCGGCATGGGGACTATCGTTTTGGATAGTCCGGCATGGGGACTATCGTTTTGGATAGTCCGGCATGGGGACTATCGTTTTGGATAGTCCGGCATGTGGACTATCGTTTTGGATAGTCCGGCATGGGGACTATCGTTTTCGATAGTCCGGCATGGGGACTATCGTTTTGGATAGTCCGGCATTGGGACTATCGTTTTATATAGTCCGGCATGGGGACTATCGTTTTGGATAGTCCGGCATGTTGACTATCGTTTTGGATAGTCCGGCATTGGGACTATCGTTTTGGATAGTCCGGCCTTGGGACTATCGTTTTGGATAGTCCGGCATGGGGACTATCGTTTTGGATAGTCCGGCATGGGGACTATCGTTTTGAATAGTCTGGCATGGGGACTATCGTTTTGGATAGTCCGGCATGGGGACTATCGTTTTGGATAGTCCGGCATGTGGACTATCTTTTTGGATAGTCCGGCATGGGGACTATCGTTTTCGATAGTCCGACATGGGGACTATCGTTTTGGATAGTCCGGCATGGGGACTATCGTTTTGGATAGTCCGGCATGGGGACTATCGTTTTGGATAGTCCGGCATGGGGACTATCGTTTTGGATAGTCCGGCATGGGGACTATCGTTTTAAATAGTCCGGCATTGGGACTATCGTTTTGGATAGTCCGGCATGGGGACTATCGTTTTGGATAGTCCGGCATGATGACTATCGTTTTGGATAGTCCGGCATGTTGACTATCGTTTTGGATAGTCTGGCATGTTGACTATCGTTTTGGATAGTCCGGCATGGGGACTACCGTTTTGGATAGTCCGGCATGGGGACTATCGTTTTGGATAGTCCGGCATGGGGACTATCGTTTTGGATAGTTCAACAAGGGGACTATCGTTTTGGATAGTCGGGCATGGATACTATCGTTTTGGATAGTCCGGCATGTTGAATATCGTTTTGGATAGTCCAGCATGGGAACTATCGTTTTGGATAGTCCGGCATGGGGACTATCGTTTTGGATAGTCCGGCATAGGGACTATCGTTTTGGATAGTCCGGCATGGATACTATCGTTTTGGATAGTCCGGCATGTTGAATATCGTTTTGGATAGTCCGGCATGGGGACTATCGTTTTGGATAGTCCGGCACGGGGACTATCGTTTTGGATAGTCCGGCATGGGGACTATCGTTTTGGATAGTCCGGCATGGGGACTATCGTTTTGGATAGTCCGGCATGGGGACTATCGTTTTGGATAGTCCGGCATGGGGACTATCGTTTGTATAGTCCAGCATTGGGACTATCGTTTTGGATAGTCCGGCATGGGGACTATCGTTGTGGATAGTCCGGCATGGGGACTATCCTTTTGGATAGTCCGGCATGGGATATCCTTTTGGATAGTCCGGCATGGAGACTATCGTTTTGGATAGTCCGGCATGTTGACTATCGTTTTGGATAGTCCGTCATTGGGACTACCGTTTTGAATAGTCCGGCATGGGGACTATCGTTTTGGATAGTCCGGCAAGGGGACTATCGTTTTGGATAGTCCGGCATGGGGACTATTGTTTTGGATAGTCCGGCATGGGGACTATCGTTTTGGATAGTCCGGCATTGGGACTATCATTTTGGATAGTCTGGCATGGGGACTATCGTTTTGGATAGTCCGGCATTAGGACTATCGTTTTAGATAGTCCAACATGGGGACTATCGTTTTGGATAGTCCTGCATTGGGACTATCGTTTTGGATAGTCCGGCATAGGGACTATCGTTTTGGAGAGTCCGGCATTTGGACTATCGTTTTGGATAACCCTGCATGGGGACTATCGTTTTGGATAGTCCGGCATGTGGACTATCGTTTTGGATAGTCCGGCATGGGGACTGTCGTTTTGGATAGTCCGGCATGGGGACTGTCGTTTTGGATAGTCCGGCATGGGGACTATCGTTTTGGATAGTCCGGCATGGGGACTATCGTTTTGGATAGTCCGGCATGGGGACTATCGTTTTGGATAGTCCGGCATGGAAACTATCGTTTTAAATAGTCCGGCATGGGGACTATCGTTTTGGATAGTCCGGCATGGGGACAATCGTTTTGGATAGTCTGACATGGGGACTATCGTTTTGGATAGTCCGGCAGGGGGACTGTCGTTTTGGATAGTCCGGCATGGGGACTATCGTTTTGGATAGTCCGGCATGGGGACTATCGTTTTGGATAGTCCGGCATGGGGACTATCGTTTTGGATAGTCCGGCATGGAAACTATCGTTTTAAATAGTCCGGCATGGGGACTATCGTTTTGGATAGTCCGGCATGGGGACAATCGTTTTGGATAGTCTGACATGGGGACTATCGTTTTGGATAGTCCGGCAGGGGGGCTATCGTTTTGGATAGTCCGGCATGGGGACTATCGTTTTGGATAGTCCGGCATAGGGACTATCGTTTTGGATAGTCCGGCATTGGGACTATCGTTTTGGATAGTCCAGCCTTGGGACTATCGTTTTGGATATTCCGGCATGGGGACTATCGTTTTGGATAGTCCGGCATGGGGACTATCGTTTTGGATAGTCCGGCATGGGGACTATCGTTTTGGATAGTCCGGCATGGGGACTATCGTTTTGGATAGTCCGGCATGGGGACTATCGTTTTGGATAGTCCGGCATGGGGACTATCGTTTTGGATAGTCCGGCATGGGGACTATCGTTTTGGATAGTCCGGCATGTGGACTATCGTTTTGGATAGTCCGGCATGGGGACTATCGTTTTGGATAGTCCGGCATGGGGACTATCGTTTTCGATAGTCCGGCATGGGGACTATCGTTTTGGATAGTCCGGCATGGGGACTATCGTTTTGGATAGTCCGGCACGGGAACTATCGTTTTGGATAGTCCGGCATGGGGACTATCGTTTTGGATAGTCTGGCATTGGGACTATCGTTTTGGATAGTCCGGCATGGGGACTATCGTTTTGGATAGTCCGGCATGGGGACTATCGTTTTGGATAGTCCGGCATGGGGACTATCGTTTTGGATAGTCCGGCATGGGACTATCGTTTTGGATAGTCCGGCATGATGACTATCGTTTTGGATAGTCCGGCATGTTGACTATCGTTTTGGATAGTCCGGCATGGGGACTATCGTTTTGGATAGTCCGGCATGGGGACTAACGTTTTGGATAGTCCGGCATGGGGACTATCGTTTTGGATAGTAAAGCATGGGGACTATCGTTTTGGATAGTCCGGCATGGGGACTATCGTTTTGGATAGTCCGGCATGGGGACTATCGTTTTGGATAGTCCGGCATGGGGACTATCGTTTTCGATAGTCCGGCATGGGGACTATCGTTTTGGATAGTCCGGCATGGGGACTATCGTTTTGGATAGTCCGGCATGGGGACTATCGTTTTGGATAGTCCGGCATGGGGACTATCGTTTTGGATAGTCCGGCATGGGGACTATCGTTTTAAATAGTCCGGCATTGGGACTATCGTTTTGGATAGTCCGGCATGGGGACTATCGTTTTGGATAGTCCGGCATGGGGACTATCGTTTTGGATAGTCCGGCATGGGGACTATCGTTTTGGATAGTCCGGCATGGGGACTATCGTTTTGGATAGTCCGGCATGGGGACTATCGTTTTGGATAGTCCGGCATGTGGACTATCGTTTTGGATAGTCCGGCATGGGGACTATCGTTTTGGATAGTCCGGCATGGGGACTATCGTTTTCGATAGTCCGGCATGGGGACTATCGTTTTGGATAGTCCGGCATGGGGACTATCGTTTTGGATAGTCCGGCACGGGAACTATCGTTTTGGATAGTCCGGCATGGGGACTATCGTTTTGGATAGTCTGGCATTGGGACTATCGTTTTGGATAGTCCGGCATGGGGACTATCGTTTTGGATAGTCCGGCATGGGGACTATCGTTTTGGATAGTCCGGCATGGGGACTATCGTTTTGGATAGTCCGGCATGGGACTATCGTTTTGGATAGTCCGGCATGATGACTATCGTTTTGGATAGTCCGGCATGTTGACTATCGTTTTGGATAGTCCGGCATGGGGACTATCGTTTTGGATAGTCCGGCATGGGGACTAACGTTTTGGATAGTCCGGCATGGGGACTATCGTTTTGGATAGTAAAGCATGGGGACTATCGTTTTGGATAGTCCGGCATGGGCACTATCGTTTTGGATAGTCCGGCATGGGGACTATCGTTTTGGATAGTCCGGCATGGGGACTATCGTTTTCGATAGTCCGGCATGGGGACTATCGTTTTGGATAGTCCGGCATGGGGACTATCGTTTTGGATAGTCCGGCATGGGGACTATCGTTTTGGATAGTCCGGCATGGGGACTATCGTTTTGGATAGTCCGGCATGTTGACTATCGTTTTGGATAGTCCGGCATGGGGACTATCGTTTTGGATAGTCCGGCATGGGGACTATCGTTTTGGATAGTCCGGCATGGGGACTATCGTTTTGGATAGTCCGGCATGTTGAATATCGTTTTGGATAGTCCAGCATGGGGACTATCGTTTTGGATAGTCCGGCATGGGGACTATCGTTTTGGATAGTCCGGCATAGGGACTATCGTTTTGGATAGTCCGGCATGGATACTATCGTTTTGGATAGTCCGGCATGTTGAATATCGTTTTGGATAGTCCGGCATGGGGACTATCGTTTTGGATAGTCCGGCATGGGGACTATCGTTTTGGATAGTCCGGCATGGGGACTATCGTTTTGGATAGTCCGGCATGGGGACTATCGTTTTGGATAGTCCGGCATGGGGACTATCGTTTTGGATAGTCCGGCATGGGGACTATCGTTTGTATAGTCCAGCATTGGGACTATCGTTTTGGATAGTCCGGCATGGGGACTATCGTTGTGGATAGTCCGGCATGGGGACTATCGTTTTGGATAGTCCGGCATGGGACTATCCTTTTGGATAGTCCGGCATGGAGACTATCGTTTTGGATAGTCCGGCATGTTGACTATCGTTTTGGATAGTCCGTCATTGGGACTACCGTTTTGAATAGTCCGGCATGGGGACTATCGTTTTGGATAGTCCGGCAAGGGGACTATCGTTTTGGATAGTCCGGCATGGGGACTATTGTTTTGGATAGTCCGGCATGGGGACTATCGATTTGGATAGTCCGGCATTGGGACTATCATTTTGGATAGTCCGGCATGGGGACTATCGTTTTGGATAGTCCGGCATTAGGACTATCGTTTTAGATAGTCCAACATGGGGACTATCGTTTTGGATAGTCCTGCATTGGGACTATCGTTTTGGATAGTCCGGCATAGGGACTATCGTTTTGGAGAGTCCGGCATTTGGACTATCGTTTTGGATAACCCTGCATGGGGACTATCGTTTTGGATAGTCCGGCATGTGGACTATCGTTTTGGATAGTCCGGCATGGGGACTGTCGTTTTGGATAGTCCGGCATGGGGACTGTCGTTTTGGATAGTCCGGCATGGGGACTATCGTTTTGGATAGTCCGGCATGGGGACTATCGTTTTGGATAGTCCGGCATGGGGACTATCGTTTTGGATAGTCCGGCATGGGGACTATCGTTTTAAATAGTCCGGCATGGGGACTATCGTTTTGGATAGTCCGGCATGGGGAC
The DNA here is from genome assembly GCA_030545055.2 of Neoaliturus tenellus. Classification (NCBI taxonomy): domain Eukaryota; kingdom Metazoa; phylum Arthropoda; class Insecta; order Hemiptera; family Cicadellidae; genus Neoaliturus; species Neoaliturus tenellus. Next base: position 56,841 of record JAQYXR010000121.1, read on the forward strand.
AATCGTTTTGGATAGTCTGACATGGGGACTATCGTTTTGGATAGTCCGGCAGGGGGGCTATCGTTTTGGATAGTCCGGCATGGGGACTATCGTTTTGGATAGTCCGGCATAGGGACTATCGTTTTGGATAGTCCGGCATTGGGACTATCGTTTTGGATAGTCCAGCCTTGGGACTATCGTTTTGGATATTCCGGCATGGGGACTATCGTTTTGGATAGTCCGGCATGGGGACTATCGTTTTGGATAGTCCGGCATGGGGACTATCGTTTTGGATAGTCCGGCATGGGGACTATCGTTTTGGATAGTCCGGCATGGGGACTAAAGTTTTGGATAGTCCGGCATGTGGACTATCGTTTTGGATAGTCCGGCATGGGGACTATCGTTTTGGATAGTCCGGCATGGGGACTATCGTTTTCGATAGTCCGGCATGGGGACTATCGTTTTGGATAGTCCGGCATGGGGACTATCGTTTTGGATAGTCCGGCATGGGAACTATCGTTTTGGATAGTCCGGCATGGGGACTATCGTTTTGGATAGTCCGGCATGGGGACTATCGTTTTGGATAGTCTGGCATTGGGACTATCGTTTTGGATAGTCCGGCATGGGGACTATCGTTTTGGATAGTTCGGCATGGGGACTATCGTTTTGGATAGTCCGGCATGGGACTATCGTTTTGGATAGTCCGGCATGATGACTATCGTTTTGGATAGTCCGGCATGTTGACTATCGTTTTGGATAGTCCGGCATGGGGACTATCGTTTTGGATAGTCCGGCATGGGGACTACCGTTTTGGATAGTCCGGCATGGGGACTATCGTTTTGGATAGTAAAGCATGGGGACTATCGTTTTGGATAGTTCGGCATGGGGACTATCGTTTTGGATAGTCCGGCATGGGGACTATCGTTTTGGATAGTCCGGCATGGGGACTATCGTTTTGGATAGTCCGGCATGGGGACTATCGTTTTGGATAGTCCGGCATTGGGACTATCGTTTTGGATAGTCCGGCATGGGGACTATCGTTGTGGATAGTCCGGCATGGGGACTATCATTTTGGATAGTCCGGCATGGGACTATCGTTTTGGCCAGTCGGGCATGGAGACTATCGTTTTGGATAGTCCGGCATGTTGACTATCGTTTTGGATAGTCCGGCATGTTGACTATCGTTTTGGATAGTCCGGCATGGGGACTACCGTTTTGAATAGTCCGGCATGGGGACTATCGTTTTAGATAGTCCGGCAAGGGGACTATCGTTTTGGATAGTAAAGCATGGGGACTATCGTTTTGGATAGTCCGGCATGGGGACTATCGTTTTGGATAGTCCGGCATTAGGACTATCGTTTTGGATAGTCCGGCATGGGGACTATCGTTTTGGATAGTCCGGCATTAGGACTATCGTTTTGGATAGTCCGGCATGGGGACTATCGTTTTAGATAGTCCGGCATGGGGATTATCGTTTTGGATAGTCCAACATGGGGACTATCGTTTTGGATAGTCCTGCATTGTGACTATCGTTTTGGATAGTCCGGCATAGGGACTATCGTTTTGGAGAGTCCGGCGTTTGGACTATCGTTTTAGATATCAATGCATGGGGACTATCGTTTTGGATAGTCCGGCATGTGGACTATCGTTTTGGATAGTCCGGCATGGGGACTGTCGTTTTGGATAGTCCGACATGGGGACTATCGTTTTGGATAGTCCGGCATGGGGACTATCGTTTTGGATAGTCCGGCATGTTGACTATCGTTTTGGATAGTCCGGCATGGGGACTATTGTTTTGGAAAGTCCGGCATGGGGACTATCGTTTTGGATAGTCCGGCATGGGGACAATCGTTTTGGATAGTCTGACATGGGGACTATCGTTTTGGATAGTCCGGAAGGGGGGCTATCGTTTTGGATAGTCCGGCATTGGGACTATCGTTTTGGATAGTCCGTCATGTGGACTATTGTTTTGGATAGTCCGGCATGGGGACTATCGTTTTGGATAGTCCGGCATGGGGACAATCGTTTTAGATAGTCTGACATGGGGACTATCGTTTTGGATAGTCCGGAAGGGGGGCTATCGTTTTGGATAGTCCGGCATTGGGACTATCGTTTTGGATAGTCCGGCATGGGAACTATCGTTTTGGATAGTCCGGCATGGGGACTATCGTTTTGGATAGTCCGGCATGGGGACTATCGTTTTGGATAGTCTGGCATTGGGACTATCGTTTTGGATAGTCCGGCATGGGGACTATCGTTTTGGATAGTTCGGCATGGGGACTATCGTTTTGGATAGTCCGGCATGGGACTATCGTTTTGGATAGTCCGGCATGATGACTATCGTTTTGGATAGTCCGGCATGTTGACTATCGTTTTGGATAGTCCGGCATGGGGACTATCGTTTTGGATAGTCCGGCATGGGGACTACCGTTTTGGATAGTCCGGCATGGGGACTATCGTTTTGGATAGTAAAGCATGGGGACTATCGTTTTGGATAGTCCGGCATGGGGACTATCGTTTTGGATAGTCCGGCATGGGGACTATCGTTTTGGATAGTCCGGCATGGGGACTATCGTTTTGGATAGTCCGGCATGGGGACTATCGTTTTGGATAGTCCGGCATTGGGACTATCGTTTTGGATAGTCCGGCATGGGGACTATCGTTGTGGATAGTCCGGCATGGGGACTATCATTTTGGATAGTCCGGCATGGGACTATCGTTTTGGCCAGTCGGGCATGGAGACTATCGTTTTGGATAGTCCGGCATGTTGACTATCGTTTTGGATAGTCCGGCATGTTGACTATCGTTTTGGATAGTCCGGCATGGGGACTACCGTTTTGAATAGTCCGGCATGGGGACTATCGTTTTAGATAGTCCGGCAAGGGGACTATCGTTTTGGATAGTAAAGCATGGGGACTATCGTTTTGGATAGTCCGGCATGGGGACTATCGTTTTGGATAGTCCGGCATTAGGACTATCGTTTTGGATAGTCCGGCATGGGGACTATCGTTTTGGATAGTCCGGCATTAGGACTATCGTTTTGGATAGTCCGGCATGGGGACTATCGTTTTAGATAGTCCGGCATGGGGATTATCGTTTTGGATAGTCCAACATGGGGACTATCGTTTTGGATAGTCCTGCATTGTGACTATCGTTTTGGATAGTCCGGCATAGGGACTATCGTTTTGGAGAGTCCGGCGTTTGGACTATCGTTTTAGATATCAATGCATGGGGACTATCGTTTTGGATAGTCCGGCATGTGGACTATCGTTTTGGATAGTCCGGCATGGGGACTGTCGTTTTGGATAGTCCGACATGGGGACTATCGTTTTGGATAGTCCGGCATGGGGACTATCGTTTTGGATAGTCCGGCATGTTGACTATCGTTTTGGATAGTCCGGCATGGGGACTATTGTTTTGGATAGTCCGGCATGGGGACTATCGTTTTGGATAGTCCGGCATGGGGACAATCGTTTTGGATAGTCTGACATTGGGACTATCGTTTTATATAGTCCGGCATGGGGACTATCGTTTTGGATAGTCAAGCATGGGGACTATCGTTTTGGATAGTCCGGCATGGGGACTATCGTTTTGGATAGTCCGGCATTGGGACAATCGTTTTGGATAGTCCGGCACGGGGACTATCGTTTTGGATAGTCCGGCATGGGGACTATCGTTTTGGATAGTCCGGCATGGGATTGTCGTTTTGGATAGTCCGGCATGATGACTATCGTTTTGGATAGTCCGGCATGTTGACTATCGTTTTGGATAGTCCGGCATGATGACTATCGTTTTGGATAGTCCGGCATGGGGACTACCGTTTTGGATAGTCCGGCATGGGGACTATCGTTTTGGATAGTCCGGCATGGGGACTATCGTTTTGGATAGTTCAACAAGGGGACTATCGTTTTGGATAGTCCGGCATGGAGACAATCGTTTTGGATAGTCCGGCATGTTGAATATCGTTTTGGATAGTCCGGCATGGGGACTATCGTTTTGGATAGTCCGGCATGGGGACTATCGTTTTGGATAGTCCGGCATGGGGACTATCGTTTTGGATAGTCCAGCATGGGGACTATCGTTTTGGATAGTCTGGCAAGGGGACTATCGTTTTGGATAGTCCGGCATGGGGACTATCGTTTTGGATAGTCCGGCATGGGGACTATCGTTTTGGATAGTCCAGCATTGGGACTATCGTTTTGGATAGTCCGGCGTGGGGACTATCGTTGTGGATAGTCCGGCATGGGGACTATCGTTTTGGATAGTCCGGCATGGGACTATCGTTTTGGATAGTCCGGCATGGAGACTATCGTTTTGGATAGTCCGGCATGTTGACTATCGTTTTGGATAGTCCGGCATGTTGACTATCGTTTTGGATAGTCCGGCATGTTGAATATCGTTTTGGATAGTCCAGCATGGGGACTATCGTTTTGGATAGTCCGGCATGGGGACTATCGTTTTGGATAGTCCGGCATGGGGACTATCGTTTTGGATAGTCCGGCATGGGGACTATCGTTTTGGATAGTCGGCATGGGGACTATCGTTTTGGATAGTCCAGCATTGGGACTATCGTTTTGGATAGTCCGGCATGGGGACTATCGTTGTGGATAGTCCGGCATGGGGACTATCGTTTTGGATAGTCCGGCATGGGACTATCGTTTTGGATTGTCCGGCATGGAGACTATCGTTTTGGATAGTCCGGCATGTTGACTATCGTTTTGGATAGTCCGGCATGTTGACTATCGTTTTGGATAGTCCGGCATGGGGACTACCGTTTTGAATAGTCCGGCATGAGGACTATCGTTTTGGATAGTCCGGCAAGGGGACTATCGTTTTGGATAGTCCGGCATGGGGACTATTGTTTTGGATAGTCCGGCATTGGGACTATCGTTTTGGATAGTCCGGCATATGGACTATCATTTTGGATAGTCCGGCATAAGGGCTATCGTTTTGGATAGTCCGGCATGGGGACTATCGTTTTAGATAGTCCAACATGGGGACTATCGTTTTGGATAGTCCTGCATTGGGACTATCGTTTTGGATAGTCCGGCATAGGGACTATCGTTTTGGAGAGTCCGGCATTTGGACTATCGTTTTGGATATCCCTGCATGGGGACTATCGTTTTGGATAGTCCGGTATGTGGACTATCGTTTTGGATAGTCCGGCATGGGGACTGTCGTTTTGGATAGTCCGGCATGACGACTATCGTTTTGGATAGTCCGGCATGGGGACTATCGTTTTGGATAATCCGGCATGGGGACTATCGTTTTGGATAGTCCGACATGGGGACTATCGTTTTGGATAGTCCAGCATGGGGACTATCGTTTTGGATAGTCCGGCATGGGGACAATCTTTTTGGATAGTCTGACATGGGGACTATCGTTTTGGATAGTCCGGCAGGGGGCTATCGTTTTGTATAGTCCGGCATTGGGACTATCGTTTTGGATAGTCCGGCATCGGGACTATCGTTTTGGATAGTCCGACATGATGACTATCGTTTTGGATAGTCCTGCATTGTGACTATCGTTTTGGATAGTCCGGCATGGGGACTGTCGTTTTGGATAGTCCGGCATGGGGACTATCGTTTTGGATAGTCCGGCATGTGGACTCTCGTTTTGGATAGTCCGGCATGGGGACTGTCGTTTTGGATAGTCTAACATGGGGACTATCGTTTTGGATAGTCCAACATGGGGACTATCATTTTGGATAGTCCGGCATGTTGACTATCGTTTTGGATAGTCCGGCATGGGGACTATTGTTTTGGATAGTCCGGCATGGGGACTATCGTTTTGGATAGTCCGGCATGGGGACAATCGTTTTGGATAGTCTGACATGGGGACTATCGTTTTGGATAGTCCGGCAGGGGGGCTATCGTTTTGGATAGTCCGGCATTGGGACTATCGTTTTGGATAGTCCGTCATGTGGACGATCGTTTTGGATAGTCCGGCATGGGAACTATCGTTTTGGATAGTCCGAAATGAAGACTATCGTTTTGGATAGTCCAGCATTGGGACTATCGTTTTGGATCGTCCTGCATGGAGACTATCGTTTTGGATAGTCCAGCATGGGGACTATCGTTTTGGATAGTCCGGCATGGGGACTATCGTTTTGGATAGTCCGGCATTGGGACTATCGTTTTGGATAGTCCGGCATGGGGACTATCGTTGTGGATAGTCCGGCATGGGGACTATCATTTTGGATAGTCCGGCATGGGACTATCGTTTTGGATAGTCGGGCATGGAGACTATCGGTTTGGATAGTCCGGCATGTTGACTATCGTTTTGGATAGTCCGGCATGTTGACTATCGTTTTGGATAGTCCGGCATGGGGACTACCGTTTTGAATAGTCCGGCATGGGGACTATCGTTTTAGATAGTCCGGCAAGGGGACTATCGTTTTGGATAGTAAAGCATGGGGACTATCGTTTTGGATAGTCCGGCATGGGGACTATCGTTTTGGATAGTCCGGCATTAGGACTATCGTTTTGGATAGTCCGGCATGGGGACTATCGTTTAAGATAGTCCGGCATGGGGATTATCGTTTTGGATAGTCCAACATGGGGACTATCGTTTTGGATAGTCCTGCATTGTGACTATCGTTTTGGATAGTCCGGCATAGGGACTATCGTTTTGGAGAGTCCGGCGTTTGGACTATCGTTTTAGATATCAATGCATGGGGACTATCGTTTTGGATAGTCCGGCATGTGGACTATCGTTTTGGATAGTCCGGCATGGGGACTGTCGTTTTGGATAGTCCGACATGGGGACTATCGTTTTGGATAGTCCGGCATGGGGACTATCGTTTTGGATAGTCCGGCATGTTGACTATCGTTTTGGATAGTCCGGCATGGGGACTATTGTTTTGGATAGTCCGGCATGGGGACTATCGTTTTGGATAGTCCGGCATGGGGACAATCGTTTTGGATAGTCTGACATGGGGACTATCGTTTTGGATAGTCCGGCATGGGGACTATCGTTTTAGATAGTCCAACATGGGGACTATCGTTTTGGATAGTCCTGCATTGGGACTATCGTTTTGGATAGTCCGGCATAGGGACTATCGTTTTGGAGAGTCCGGCATTTGGACTATCGTTTTGGATATCCCTGCATGGGGACTATCGTTTTGGATAGTCCGGTATGTGGACTATCGTTTTGGATAGTCCGGCATGGGGACTGTCGTTTTGGATAGTCCGGCATGACGACTATCGTTTTGGATAGTCCGGCATGGGGACTATCGTTTTGGATAATCCGGCATGGGGACTATCGTTTTGGATAGTCCGACATGGGGACTATCGTTTTGGATAGTCCAGCATGGGGACTATCGTTTTGGATAGTCCGGCATGGGGACAATCTTTTTGGATAGTCTGACATGGGGACTATCGTTTTGGATAGTCCGGCAGGGGGCTATCGTTTTGTATAGTCCGGCATTGGGACTATCGTTTTGGATAGTCCGGCATCGGGACTATCGTTTTGGATAGTCCGACATGATGACTATCGTTTTGGATAGTCCTGCATTGTGACTATCGTTTTGGATAGTCCGGCATGGGGACTGTCGTTTTGGATAGTCCGGCATGGGGACTATCGTTTTGGATAGTCCGGCATGTGGACTATCGTTTTGGATAGTCCGGCATGGGGACTGTCGTTTTGGATAGTCCAACATGGGGACTATCGTTTTGGATAGTCCAACATGGGGACTATCGTTTTGGATAGTCCGGCATGTTGACTATCGTTTTGGATAGTCCGGCATGGGGACTATTGTTTTGGATAGTCCGGCATGGGGACTATCGTTTTGGATAGTCCGGCATGGGGACAATCGTTTTGGATAGTCTGACATGGGGACTATCGTTTTGGATAGTCCGGCAGGGGGGCTATCGTTTTGGATAGTCCGGCATTGGGACTATCGTTTTGGATAGTCCGTCATGTGGACGATCGTTTTGGATAGTCCGGCATGGGAACTATCGTTTTGGATAGTCCGAAATGAAGACTATCGTTTTGGATAGTCCAGCATTGGGACTATCGTTTTGGATCGTCCTGCATGGAGACTATCGTTTTGGATAGTCCAGCATGGGGACTATCGTTTTGGATAGTCCGGCATGGGGACTATCGTTTTGGATAGTCCGGCATTGGGACTATCGTTTTGGATAGTCCGGCATGGGGACTATCGTTGTGGATAGTCCGGCATGGGGACTATCATTTTGGATAGTCCGGCATGGGACTATCGTTTTGGATAGTCGGGCATGGAGACTATCGGTTTGGATAGTCCGGCATGTTGACTATCGTTTTGGATAGTCCGGCATGTTGACTATCGTTTTGGATAGTCCGGCATGGGGACTACCGTTTTGAATAGTCCGGCATGGGGACTATCGTTTTAGATAGTCCGGCAAGGGGACTATCGTTTTGGATAGTAAAGCATGGGGACTATCGTTTTGGATAGTCCGGCATGGGGACTATCGTTTTGGATAGTCCGGCATTAGGACTATCGTTTTGGATAGTCCGGCATGGGGACTATCGTTTTAGATAGTCCGGCATGGGGATTATCGTTTTGGATAGTCCAACATGGGGACTATCGTTTTGGATAGTCCTGCATTGTGACTATCGTTTTGGATAGTCCGGCATAGGGACTATCGTTTTGGAGAGTCCGGCGTTTGGACTATCGTTTTAGATATCAATGCATGGGGACTATCGTTTTGGATAGTCCGGCATGTGGACTATCGTTTTGGATAGTCCGGCATGGGGACTGTCGTTTTGGATAGTCCGACATGGGGACTATCGTTTTGGATAGTCCGGCATGGGGACTATCGTTTTGGATAGTCCGGCATGTTGACTATCGTTTTGGATAGTCCGGCATGGGGACTATTGTTTTGGATAGTCCGGCATGGGGACTATCGTTTTGGATAGTCCGGCATGGGGACAATCGTTTTGGATAGTCTAAAATGGGGACTATCGTTTTGGATAGTCCGGCAGGGGGGCTATCGTTTTGAATAGTCCGGCATTGGGACTATCGTTTTGGATAGTCCGTCATGTGGACGATCGTTTTGGATAGTCCGGCAAGGGAACTATCGTTTTGGATAGTCCGAAATGAAGACTATCGTTTTGGATAGTCCGGCATTGGGACTATCGTTTTATATAGTCCGGCATGGGGACTATCGTTTTGGATAGTCAAGCATGGGGACTATCGTTTTGGATAGTCCGGCATGGGGACTATCGTTTTGGATAGTCCGGCATTGGGACAATCGTTTTGGATAGTCCGGCACGGGGACTATCGTTTTGGATAGTCCGGCATGGGGACTATCGTTTTGGATAGTCCGGCATGGGATTGTCGTTTTGGATAGTCCGGCATGATGACTATCCTTTTGGATAGTCCGACATGTTGACTATCGTTTTGGATAGTCCGGCATGATGACTATCGTTTTGGATAGTCCGGCATGGGGACTACCGTTTTGGATAGTCCGGCATGGGGACTATCGTTTTGGATAGTCCGGCATGGGGACTATCGTTTTGGATAGTTCAACAAGGGGACTATCGTTTTGGATAGTCCGGCATGGAGACAATCGTTTTGGATAGTCCGGCATGATGAATATCGTTTTGGATAGTCCGGCATGGGGACTATCGTTTTGGATAGTCCGGCATGGGGACTATCGTTTTGGATAGTCCGGCATGGGGACTATCGTTTTGGATAGTCCAGCATGGGGACTATCGTTTTGGATAGTCTGGCATGGGGACTATCGTTTTGGATAGTCCGGCATGGGGACTTTCGTTTTGGATAGTCCGGCATGGGGACTATCGTTTTGGATAGTCCGGCATGGGGACTATCGTTTTGGATAGTCCAGCATTGGGACTATCGTTTTGGATAGTCCGGCATGGGGACTATCGTTGTGGATAGTCCGGCATGGGGACTATCGTTTTGGATAGTCCGGCATGGGACTATCGTTTTGGATAGTCCGGCATGGAGACTATCGTTTTGGATAGTCCGGCATGTTGACTATCGTTTTGGATAGTCCGGCATGTTGACTATCGTTTTGGATAGTCCGGCATGTTGAATATCGTTTTGGATAGTCCAGCATGGGGACTATCGTTTTGGATAGTCCGGCATGGGGACTATCGTTTTGGATAGTCCGGCATGGGGACTATCGTTTTGGATAGTCCGGCATGGGGACTATCGTTTTGGATAGTCGGCATGGGGACTATCGTTTTGGATAGTCCAGCATTGGACTATCGTTTTGGATAGTCCGGCATGGGGACTATCGTTGTGGATAGTCCGGCATGGGGACTATCGTTTTGGATAGTCCGGCATGGGACTATCGTTTTGGATTGTCCGGCATGGAGACTATCGTTTTGGATAGTCCGGCATGTTGACTATCGTTTTGGATAGTCCGGCATGTTGACTATCGTTTTGGATAGTCCGGCATGGGGACTACCGTTTTGAATAGTCCGGCATGAGGACTATCGTTTTGGATAGTCCGGCAAGGGGACTATCGTTTTGGATAGTCCGGCATGGGGACTATTGTTTTGGATAGTCCGGCATGGGGACTATCGTTTTGGATAGTCCGGCATTGGGACTATCATTTTGGATAGTCCGGCATAAGGGCTATCGTTTTGGATAGTCCGGCATGGGGACTATCGTTTTAGATAGTCCAACATGGGGACTATCGTTTTGGATAGTCCTGCATTGGGACTATCGTTTTGGATAGTCCGGCATAGGGACTATCGTTTTGGAGAGTCCGGCATTTGGACTATCGTTTTGGATATCCCTGCATGGGGACTATCGTTTTGGATAGTCCGGTATGTGGACTATCGTTTTGGATAGTCCGGCATGGGGACTGTCGTTTTGGATAGTCCGGCATGACGACTATCGTTTTGGATAGTCCGGCATGGGGACTATCGTTTTGGATAATCCGGCATGGGGACTATCGTTTTGGATAGTCCGACATGGGGACTATCGTTTTGGATAGTCCAGCATGGGGACTATCGTTTTGGATAGTCCGGCATGGGGACAATCTTTTTGGATAGTCTGACATGGGGACTATCGTTTTGGATAGTCCGGCAGGGGGCTATCGTTTTGTATAGTCCGGCATTGGGACTATCGTTTTGGATAGTCCGGCATCGGGACTATCGTTTTGGATAGTCCGACATGATGACTATCGTTTTGGATAGCCCCGGCATGGGGACTATCGTTTTAGATAGTCCGGCATGGGGATTATCGTATTGGATAGTCCAACATGGGGACTATCGTTTTGGATAGTCCTGCATTGTGACTATCGTTTTGGATAGTCCGGCATGTGGACTGTCGTTTTGGATAGTCCGGCATGGGGACTATCGTTTTGGATAGTCCGGCATGTGGACTATCGTTTTGGATAGTCCGGCATGGGGACTGTCGTTTTGGATAGTCCAACATGGGGACTATCGTTTTGGATAGTCCAACATGGGGACTATCGTTTTGGATAGTCCGGCATGTTGACTATCGTTTTGGATAGTCCGGCATGGGGACTATTGTTTTGGATAGTCCGGCATGGGGACTATCGTTTTGGATAGTCCGGCATGGGGACAATCGTTTTGGATAGTCTGACATGGGGACTATCGTTTGGATAGTCCGGCAGGGGGGCTATCGTTTTGGATAGTCCGGCATTGGGACTATCGTTTTGGATAGTCCGTCATGTGGACGATCGTTTTGGATAGTCCGGCATGGGAACTATCGTTTTGGATAGTCCGAAATGAAGACTATCGTTTTGGATAGTCCAGCATTGGGACTATCGTTTTGGATAGTCCGGCATGGGGACTATCGTTGTGGATAGTCCGGCATGGGGACTATCGTTTTGGATAGTCCGGCATGGGACTATCGTTTTGGATTGTCCGGCATGGAGACTATCGTTTTGGATAGTCCGGCATGTTGACTATCGTTTTGGATAGTCCGGCATGTTGACTATCGTTTTGGATAGTCCGGCATGGGGACTACCGTTTTGAATAGTCCGGCATGAGGACTATCGTTTTGGATAGTCCGGCAAGGGGACTATCGTTTTGGATAGTCCGGCATGGGGACTATTGTTTTGGATAGTCCGGCATGGGGACTATCGTTTTGGATAGTCCGGCAATGGGACTATCATTTTGGATAGTCCGGCATGGGGACTATCGTTTTGGATAGTCCGGCATGGGGACTATCGTTTTAGATAGTCCAACATGGGGACTATCGTTTTGGATAGTCCTGCATTGGGACTATCGTTTTGGATAGTCCGGCATAGGGACTATCGTTTTGGAGAGTCCGGCATTTGGACTATCGTTTTGGATATCCCTGCATGGGGACTATCGTTTTGGATAGTCCGGTATGTGGACTATCGTTTTGGATAGTCCGGCATGGGGACTGTCGTTTTGGATAGTCCGGCATGACGACTATCGTTTTGGATATTCCGGCATGGGGACTATCGTTTTGGATAATCGGCATGGGGACTATCGTTTTGGATAGTCCGACATGGGGACTATCGTTTTGGATAGTCCAGCATGGGGACTATCGTTTTGGATAGTCCGGCATGGGGACAATCTTTTTGGATAGTCTGACATGGGGACTATCGTTTTGGATAGTCCGGCAGGGGGCTATCGTTTTGTATAGTCCGGCATTGGGACTATCGTTTTGGATAGTCCGGCATCGGGACTATCGTTTTGGATAGTCCGACATGATGACTATCGTTTTGGATAGCCCCGGCATGGGGACTATCGTTTTAGATAGTCCGGCATGGGGATTATCGTTTTGGATAGTCCGGCATGGGGACAATCGTTTTGGATAGTCTGACATGGGGACTATCGTTTTGGATAGTCCGGCAGGGGGGCTATCGTTTTGGATAGTCCGGCATTGGGACTATCGTTTTGGATAGTCCGTCATGTGGACGATCGTTTTGGATAGTCCGGCATGGGAACTATCGTTTTGGATAGTCCGGCATGGGGACTATCGTTTTGGATAGTCCGGCTTGGGACTGTCGTTTTGGATAGTCCGGCATGATGACTATCGTTTTGGATAGTCCGGCATGTTGACTATCGTTTTGGATAGTCGGCATGTTGACTATCGTTTTGGATAGTCCGGCATGGGGGACTACCGTTTTGGATAGTCCGGCATGGGGACTATCGTTTTGGATAGTCCGGCATGGGGACTATCGTTTTGGATAGTTCAACAAGGGGACTATCGTTTTGGATAGTCCGGCATGGAGACAATCGTTTTGGATAGTCCGGCATGGAGACAATCGTTTTGGATAGTCCGGCATGTTGAATATCGTTTTGGATAGTCCGGCATGGGGACTATCGTTTTGGATAGTCCGGCATGGGGACTATCGTTTTGGATAGTCCGGCATGGGGACTATCGTTTTGGATAGTCCAGCATGGGGACTATCGTTTTGGATAGTCTGGCATGGGGACTATCGTTTTGGATAGTCCGGCATGGGGACTATCGTTTTGGATAGTCCGGCATGGGGACTATCGTTTTGGATAGTCCGGCATGGGGACTATCGTTTTGGATAGTCCGGCATGGGGACTATCGTTTTGGATAGTCCGGCATGGGGACTATCGTTTTGGATAGTCCGGCATGGGACTATCGTTTTGGATAGTCCGGCATGGAGACTATCGTTTTGGATAGTCCGGCATGTTGACTATCGTTTTGGATAGTCCGGCATGGGGACTATCGTTTTGGATAGTCCAGCAAGGGGACTATCGTTTTGGATAGTCCGGCATGGGGACTATTGTTTTGGATAGTCCGGCATGGGGACTATCGTTTTGGATAGTCCAGCATTGGGTCTATCGTTTTGAATAGTCCCGCATGGGACTATCGTTTTGGATAGTCCGGCATTGGGACTATCGTTTTGGATAGTTCAACAAGGGGACTATCCTTTTGAATAGTCCGGCATGAAGACTATCGTTTTGGATAGTCCGGCATGGGGACTATCGTTTTGGATAGTCCGGCATGGGGACTATCGTTTTGGATAGTCCGGCATGGGGACTATCGTTTTGGATAAACCAGCATTGGGACTATCGTTTTGGATAGTCCGGCATGGGGACTATCGTTGTGGATAGTCCGGCATGGGACTATCGTTTTGGATAGTCCGGCATGGAGACTATCGTTTTGGATAGTCCGGCATGTTGACTATCGTTTTGGATAGTCCGGCATGTTGAATATCGTTTTGGATAGTCCGGCATGGGGACTACCGTTTTGAATAGTCCGGCATGAGGACTACCGTTTTGGATAGTCCGGCAAGGGGACTATCGTTTTGGATAGTCCGGCATGGGGACTATTGTTTTGGATAGTCCGGCATGGGGACTATCGTTTTGGATAGTCCGGCATTGGGACTATCATTTTGGATAGTCCGGCATGGGGACTATCGTTTTGGATAGTCCGGCATGGAGACTATCGTTTTAGATAGTCCAACATGGGGACTATCGTTTTGGATAGTCCTGCATTGGGACTATCGTTTTGGAGAGTCCGGCATTTGGACTATCGTTTTGGATATCCCTGCATGGGGACTATCGTTTTGGATAGTCCGGTATGTGGACTATCGTTTTGGATAGTCCGGCATGGGGACTGTCGTTTTGGATAGTCCGGCATGACGACTATCGTTTTGGATAGTCCGGCATGGGGACTATCGTTTTGGATAGTCCGGCATTGGGACTATCGTTTTATATAGTCCGGCATGGGTACTATCGTTTTGGATAGTCAAGCATGGGGACTATCGTTTTAGATAGTCCGGCATGGGGACTATCATTTTGGATAGTCCGGCATTGGGACAATCGTTTTGGATAGTCCGGCATGGGGACTATCGTTTTGGATAGTCCGGCATGGGGACTATCTTTTTGGATAGTCCGGCTTGGGACTGTCGTTTTGGATAGTCCGGCATGATGACTATCGTTTTGGATAGTCCGGCATGTTGACTATCGTTTTGGATAGTCCGGCATGGGGACTATCGTTTTGGATAGTCCAGCATTGGGTCTATCGTTTTGAATAGTCCCGCATGGGGACTATCGTTTTGGATAGTCCGGCATTGGGACTATCGTTTTGGATAGTTCAACAAGGGGACTATCCTTTTGAATAGTCCGGCATGAAGACTATCGTTTTGGATAGTCCGGCATGTTGAATATCGTTTTGGATAGTCCGGCATGGGGACTATCGTTTTGGATAGTCCGGCTACGGGACTATCGTTTTGAATAGTCCGACATGGGGACTATCGTTTTGGATAGTCCGGCATTGGGACTATCGTTTTGGATAGTCCGGCATTGAGGCTATGTTTTGGATAGTCCGGCATGTTGACTATCGTTTTGGATAGTCCGGCATGGAAACTATCGTTTTGGATAGTCCGGCATTGGGACTATCGTTGTGGATAGTCCGGCATGGGGACTATCGTTTTGGATAGTCCGGCATGGGACTATCGTTTTGGATAGTCCGGCATGGAGACTATCGTTTTGGATAGTCCGGCATGTTGACTATCGTTTTGGATAGTCCGGCATGTTGACTATCGTTTTGGATAGTCCGGCATGAGGACTATCATTTTGGATAGTCCGACATGGAGTCTATCGTTTTGGATAGTCAAGCATGGGGACTATCGTTTTAATAGTCCGGCATAAGGACTATCGTTTTGGATAGTCCAGCATTGGGACAATCGTTTTGGATAGTCCGGCATGGGGACTATCGTTTTGGATAGTCCGGCATGGGGACTATTGTTTTGGATAGTCCGGCATTGGGACTATCGTTTTGGATAGTCCGGCATGGGGACTATCGTTTTGGATAGTCCGACATGAGGACTATCGTTTTGGATAGTCCGGCATAGGGACCATCGTTTTGGATAGTCCGACATGGGGACTATCGTTTTGGATTGTCCGGCATGGGGACTATCGTTTTGGATAGTCCGGCGGGAGGACTATCGTTTTGGATAGTCCGGCTACGGGACTATCGTTTTGGATAGTCCGGCATGGGGACTATCGTTTTGGATAGTCCGGCATGGGGACTATATTTTTGGATAGTCCGGCATGGGGACTATCGATTTGGATAGCCCGGCACGGGGACTATCGTTTTGGATAGTCCGACATGGGGACTATCGTTTTGGATAGTCCGGCATGGGGACTATCGTTTTAGATAGTCCGGCATGGGGACTATCGTTTTGGATAGTCCGACATGGGGACTATCTTTTTGGATAGTCCGGCATTGGGACTATCGTTTTGGATAGTCCGGCATGGGGACTATCGTTTTCAATAGTCCGGCATGGGGACTATCGTTTTGGATAGTCCGGCATGGGGAATATCGTTTTGGATAGTCGGGTATGGGGACTATCGTTTTGGATAGTCCGGCATGGGGACTATCGTTTTGGATAGTCCGGCATTGGGACTATCGTTTTGGATTGTCCGGCATGGGGACTATCGTTTTGGATAGTCCGGCATGGGGACTATCGTTTTGGATAGTCCGGCATGGGGATTATCGTTTTGGATAGTCTGGCATGGGGACTATCGTTTTGGATAGTCCGACATGGGGACTATTGTTTTGGATAGTCCGGCATTAGGACTATCGTTTTGGATAGTCCGGCATGGGGACTATCGTTTTGGATAGTCCGGCTACGGGACTATCGTTTTGGATAGTCCGGCATGGGGACTATCGTTTTGGATAGTCCGGCATGGGGACTATATTTTTGGATAGTCCGGCATGGGGACTATCGATTTGGATAGCCCGGCACGGGGACTATCGTTTTGGATAGTCCGACATGGGGACTATCGTTTTGAATAGTCCGGCATGGAGACTATCGTTTTGAATAGTCTGACATGGGGACTATCGTTTTAGATAGTCCGGCATTGGGACTATCGTTTTGATAATCCGGCATGGGGATAATCGTTTTGGATAGTCCGGCATGGGGAATATCGTTTTGGATAGTCCGGCATGGGACTATCGTTTTGGATAGTCCGGCATGGAGACTATCGTTTTGGATAGTCCGACATGGGGACTATCGTTTTGGATAGTCCTGCATCGGGACTATCGTTTTGGATCGTCCGGCATTGGGACTATCGTTTTGGATAGTCCGGCATGGGGACTATCGTTTTGGATAGTCCAGCATTGGAACTATCGTTTTGGATAGTCCGACATGGGGACTATAGTTTTAGAATAGTCCGGCATTGGGACTATCGTTTTGGATAGTCAGGCATGGGGACTATCGTTTTGAATAGTCCGGCATAGGGACTATCGTTTTGGATAGTCCGGCACGGGGACGATCGTTTTGGATAGTCCGGCATTGGGACGATCGTTTTGGATAGTCCGGCATGGGGACTATCGTTTTGAATAGTCCGGCATGGGGAATATCGTTTTGGATAGTCCGGCATGGGGACTATCGTTTTGGATAGTTCGGCATTGGGACTATCGTTTTGGATAGTCCGGCATTAGGACGATCGTTTTGGATAGTCCGGCATGGGACGATCGTTTTAGATAGTCCGGCATGGGACTATCGTTTTGGATAGTCCAGCATGGGGACTATTGTTTTGGATAGTCCGGCATGTTGACTATCGTTTTGGATAGTCCGGCATTGTGACTACCGTTTTGGATAGTCCGGCATGGGGACTATCGTTTTGGATAGTCCAACATGGGGACTATCGTTTTGGGTAGTCCGGCATTGGGACTATGGTTTTGGATAGACCGGCATGGGGACAATCGTTTTGGATAGTCCGGCAAGGGGACTATCGTTTTGGATAGTCCGGCATGGGGAGTATCGTTTTGGATTATCCGGCATGGGGACTATCGTTTTGGATAGCTTGGCATGGGGACTATCGTTTTGGATAGTCCGGCATGGCGACTATCGTTTTGGATAGTCCGGAATGGGACTATCGTTTTGGATAGTCCAGCATGGGGACTATCGTTTTGGATAGTCCGGCATGTTGACTATCGTTTTCGATAGTCCGGCATGTTGACTATCGTTTTGGATAGTCCGGCATGGGGACTATCGTTTTGGATAGTCCGGCATGGGGACTATCGTTTTGGATAGTCCGGCATGGGGACTATCGTTTTGGATAGTCCGGCATGGGACGATCGTTTTAGATAGTCCGGCATGGGACTATCGTTTTGGATAGTCCAGCATGGGGACTATTGTTTTGGATAGTCCGGCATGTTGACTATCGTTTTGGATAGTCCGGCATTGTGACTACCGTTTTGGATAGTCCGGCATGGGGACTATCGTTTTGGATAGTCCAACATGGGGACTATCGTTTTGGGTAGTCCGGCATTGGGACTATGGTTTTGGATAGACCGGCATGGGGACAATCGTTTTGGATAGTCCGGCAAGGGGACTATCGTTTTGGATAGTCCGGCATGGGGAGTATCGTTTTGGATTATCCGGCATGGGGACTATCGTTTTGGATAGCTTGGCATGGGGACTATCGTTTTGGATAGTCCGGCATGGCGACTATCGTTTTGGATAGTCCGGAATGGGACTATCGTTTTGGATAGTCCAGCATGGGGACTATCGTTTTGGATAGTCCGGCATGTTGACTATCGTTTTCGATAGTCCGGCATGTTGACTATCGTTTTGGATAGTCCGGCATGGGGACTATCGTTTTGGATAGTCCGGCATGGGGACTATCGTTTTGGATAGTCCGGCATGGGGACTATCGTTTTGGATAGTCCGGCATTGGGACTATCGTTTTGGATAGTCCGAAATGGGGACTATCCAAAACGATAGTCCCCATGCCGGACTATATAAAACGATAGTCCCAATGCCGGACTATCCAAAACGATAGTCTTCATGTCGGACTATCCAAAACGATAGTCCCCATGCCGGACTATACAAAACGATCGTCCCCATGACGGACTATCCAAAACGATAGTCCCAATGCTGGACTATCCAAAACGATAGCCCCCCTGCCGGACTATCCAAAACGATAGTCCCCATGTCAGACTATCCAAAACGATTGTCCCCATGCCGGACTATCCAAAACGATAGTCCCCATGCCGGACTATCCAAAACGATAGTCCCCATGCCGGACTATCCAAAACGATAGTCAACATGCCGGCCTATCCAAAACGATAAACCCAATGCCGGACTATCCAAAACGATAGTCCCCATGTCAGACTATCCAAAACGATAGTCCCTATGCCGGAATATCCAAAACGCTAGTCCCCATGCCGGAATATCCAAAACGATAGTCCCCATGCCGGACTATCCACAACGATAGTCCCCATGTTGGACTATCCAAAACGATAGTCTCCATGCCGGACTATCTAAAACGATAGTCCCTATGCCGGACTATCCAAATCGATAGTCCCCATGCCGGACTATCCAAAACGATAGTCCCCATGCAGGACTATCCAAAACGATAGTCCCAATGCCGGACTATCCAAAACGATAGTCCCCATGTCGGACTATCCAAAACGATAGTCCCCATGCAGGACTATCCAAAACGATAGTCCCCATGTCAGACTATCCAAAACGATTGTCCCCATGCCGGACAATCCAAAACGATAGACCCCATGCCGGACTATCCAAAAAAATAGTCCCCATGCCGGACTATCCAAAACGATAGTCAACATGCCGGACTATCCAAAACGATAGTCCCAATGCCGGACTATCCAAAACGATAGTCCCCATGTCGGACTATCCAAAACGATAGTCTCCATGCCGGACTATCCAAAACGATAGTCCCCATGCTGGCCAATCCAAAACGATAGTCCCCATGCCGGACTATCCAAAAAAATAGTCCCCATGCCGGACTATCCAAAACGATAGTCAACATGCCGGACTATCCAAAACGATAGTCCCAATGCCGGACTATCCTAAACGATAGTCCCCATGTCGGACTATCCAAAACGATAGTCACCATTTCGGACTATCCAAAACGATAGTCCTTATGCCAGACTATCTAAAACGATAGTCAACATGCCGGACTATCCAAAACGATAGTCATCATGCCGGACTATCCAAAACGATAGTCCCCATGCCGGACTATCTAAAACGATAGTCCCCATACCGGACTATCCAAAACGATAGTCCCCATGCCGGACTATCCAAAACGATAGTCCCCATGCCGGACTATCCAAAACGATCGTCCCAATGACGGACTATCCAAAACGATAGTCCCAATGCCGGACTATCCAAAACGATAGCCCCCCTGCCGGACTATCCAAAACGATAGTCCCCATGTCAGACTATCCAAAAAAATAGTCCCCATGCCGGACTATCCAAAACGATAGTCAACATGCCGGACTATCCAAAACGATAGTCCCAATGCCGGACTATCCAAAACGATAGTCCCCATGTCGGACTATCCAGAACGATATTCTCCATGCCGGACTATCCAAAACGATAGTCCCCATGCCGGACTATCCAAAACGATAGTCCCCATGCCGGACTATCCAAAACGATAGTCCCCATGTCGGACTATCCAAAACGATAGTCACCATTTCGGACTATCCAAAACGATAGTCCTTATGCCAGACTATCTAAAACGATAGTCAACATGCCGGACTATCCAAAACGATAGTCATCATGCCGGACTATCCAAAACGATAGTCCCCATGCCGGACTATCCAAAACGATAGTCCCCATGCCGGACTATCCAAAACGATAGTCCCCATGCCGGACTATCCAAAACGATAGTCCCCATGCCGGACTATCCAAAACGATAGTCCCCATGCCGGACTATCCAAAACGATAGTCCCCATGCCGGACTATCCAAAACGATAGTCCCCATGCCGGACTATCCAAAACGATAGTCCCCATGCCGGACTATCCAAAACGATAGTCCCCATGCCGGACTATCCAAAACGATAGTCCCCATGCCGGACTATCTAAAACGATAGTCCCAATGCCGGACTATCCAAAACGATAGTCCCCATGTTGGACTATCCAAAACGATAGTCCCCATGCCGGACTATCCAAAACGATAGTCCCCATGCCGGACTATCCAAAACGATAGTCCCAATGCCGGACTATCCAAAACGATAGTCCCCATGCCGGACTATAAGAAACGATAGTCCCCATGCCGGACTATATAAAACGATAGTCCCAATGCCGGACTATCCAAAACGATAGTCCCCATGCCGGACTATCCAAAACGGTAGTCCCCATGCTTGACTATCCAAAACGATAGTCAACATGCCGGACTATCCAAAACGATAGTCAACATGCCGGACTATCCAAAACGATAGTCTCCATTCCGGACTATCCAAAACGATAGTCCCATGCCGGACTATCCAAAACGATCGTCCCCATGCCGGAATATCCACAACGATAGTCCCCGTGCCGGACTATCCAAAACGATAGTCCCAATGCCGGACTGTCCAAAACGATAGTCCCCATGCCGACTGTCCAAAACGATAGTCCCCATGCCGGACTATCCAAAACGATAGTCCCCATGCCGGACTATCCAAAACGATATTCCCCATGCCGGACTATCCAAAACGATAGTCCCCATGCCGGACTATCCAAAACGATAGTCCACATGACAGACTATCCAAAACGATAGTCCCCATGCCGGACTATCCAAAACGATAGTCCCCATGCCGGACTATCCAAAACGATAGTCCCCATGCCGGACTATCCAAAACGATAGTCAACATGCCGGACTATCCAAAACGATAGTCCCAATGCCGGACTATCCAAAACGATAGTCCCCATGTTGAACTATCCAAAACGATAGTCCCCATGCCGGACTATCCAAAACGATAGTCCCCATGCCGGACTATCCAAAACGATAGTCCCCATGCCGGACTATCCAAAACGATAGTCCCAATGCCGGACTATCCAAAACGGTAGTCCCCATGCCGGACTATTTAAAACGATAGTCAACATGCCGGACTATCCAAAACAATAGTCAACATGCCGGCCTATCCAAAACGATAGTCATCATGCCGGACTATCCAAAACGATAGTCCCATGCCGGACTATCCAAAACGATAGTCCCCATGCCGGACTATCCAAAACGATAGTCCCCATGCCGGACTATCCAAAACGATAGTCAACATGCCGGACTATCCAAAACGATAGTCCCAATGCCGGACTATCCAAAACGATAGTCCCCATGCCGGACTATCCAAAACGATAGTCCCCTTGCCGGACTATCCAAAACGATAGTCCCCATGCCGGACTATCCAAAACGATAGTCCCCATGCCGGACTATCCAAAACGATAGTCCCCATGCCGGACTATCCAAAACGATAGTCCCCATGCCGGATTATCCAAAACGATAGTCCCCATGCCGGACTATCCAAAACGATAGTCCACATGCCGGACTATCCAAAACGATAGTCCCCATGCCGGACTATCCAAAACGATAGTCCCCATGCCGGACTATCCAAAACGATAGTCCCCATGCCGGACTATTCTAAACGATAGTCAACATGCCGGACTATCCAAAACGATAGTCCCCATGCCGGACTATATAAAACGATAGTCCCAATGCCGGACTATCCAAAACGATAGTCTTCATGTCGGACTATCCAAAACGATAGTCCCCATGCCGGACTATCCAAAACGATCGTCCCCATGACGGACTATCTAAAACGATAGTCCCAATGCCGGACTATCCAAAACGATAGCCCTCCTGCCGGACTATCCAAAACGATAGTCCCCATGTCAGACTATCCAAAAAGATTGTCCCTATGCCGGACTATCCAAAACGATAGTCCCCATGCCGGACTATCCAAAACGATAGTCCCCATGCCGGACTATCCAAAACGATAGTCAACATGCCGGCCTATCCAAAACGATAGTCCCAATGCCGGACTATCCAAAACGATAGTCCCCATGTCAGACTATCCAAAACGATAGTTCCCATGCCGGAATATCCAAAACGCTAGTCCCCATGCCGGAATATCCAAAACGATAGTCCCCATGCCGAAATATCCACAACGATAGTCCCCATGTTGGACTATCCAAAACGATAGTCTCCATGCCGGACTATCTAAAACGATAGTCCCCATGCCGGACTATCCAAATCGATAGTCCCCATGCCGGACTATCCAAAACGATAGTCCCCATGCAGGACTATCCAAAACGATAGTCCCAATGCCGGACTATCCAAAACGATAGTCCCCATGTCGGACTATCCAAAACGATAGTCCCCATGCAGGACTATCCAAAACGATAGTCCCAATGCCGGACTATCCAAAACGATAGTCCCTATGTCGGGCTATCCAAAATGATAGTCCCCATGCCGGACTATCCAAAACGATAGTCCCCATGCCGGACTATCCAAAACGATAGTCCCCATGCCGGACTATCCAAAACGATAGTCCCCATGCCTGACTATCCAAAACGATAGTCCCCATGCCTGACTATTCAAAACGATAGTCCCCATGCAGGACTATCCAAAACGATAGTCCTTGTGCCTGACTATCCAAAACGATAGTCCCCATGCCGGACTATCCAAAACGATAGTCCCCATGCCGGACTATCCAAAACGATAGTCCCCATGCCGGACTATCCAAAACGATAGTCCCCATGCCGGACTATCCAAAACGATAGTCCACATGCCGGACTATCCAAAACGATAGTCCACATGCCGGACTATCCAAAACGATAGTCCCCATGCCGGACTATCCAAAACGATAGTCCCCATGCCGGACTATCCAAAACGATAGTCCCCATGCCGGACTATCCAAAACGATAGTCCCCATGCCGGACTATCCAAAACGATAGTCCACATGCCGGACTATCCAAAACGATAGTTCACATGCCGGACTATCCAAAACGATAGTCCCCATGCCGGACTATCCAAAACGATAGTCCCCATGCCGGACTATCCAAAACGATAGTCCCCATGCCGGACTATCCAAAACGATAGTCCCTATGCCGGACTATCCAAAACGATAGTTCCAAGGCCGGACTATCCAAAACGATAGTCCCAATGCCGGACTATCTAAAGAGATAGTCCCCATGCCGGACTATCCAAAACGATAGTCCCCATGCCGGACTATATAAAACGATAGTCCCAATGCCGGACTATCCAAAACGATAGTCTTCATGTCAGACTATCCAAAACGATAGTCCCCATGCCGGACTATACAAAACGATCGTCCCCATGACGGACTATCCAAAACGATAGTCCCAATGCCGGACTATCCAAAACGATAGCCCCCCTGCCGGACTATCCAAAACGATAGCCCCCCTGCCGGACTATCCAAAACGATAGTCCCCATGTCAGACTATCCAAAACGATTGTCCCCATGCCGGACTATCCAAAACGATAGTCCCCATGCCGGACTATCCAAAACGATAGTCCCCATGCCGGACTATCCAAAACGATAGTCAACATGCCGGCCTATCCAAAACGATAAACCCAATGCCGGACTATCCAAAACGATAGTCCCCATGTCAGACTATCCAAAACGATAGTCCCTATGCCGGAATATCCAAAACGCTAGTCCCCATGCCGGAATATCCAAAACGATAGTCCCCATGCCGGACTATCCACAACGATAGTCCCCATGTTGGACTATCCAAAACGATAGTCTCCATGCCGGACTATCTAAAACGATAGTCCCTATGCCGGACTATCCAAATCGATAGTCCCCATGCCGGACTATCCAAAACGATAGTCCCCATGCAGGACTATCCAAAACGATAGTCCCAATGCCGGACTATCCAAAACGATAGTCCCCATGTCGGACTATCCAAAACGATAGTCCCCATGCAGGACTATCCAAATCGATAGTCCCCATGTCAGACTATCCAAAACGATTGTCCCCATGCCGGACAATCCAAAACGATAGTCCCCATGCCGGACTATCCAAAAAAATAGTCCCCATGCCGGACTATCCAAAACGATAGTCAACATGCCAGACTATCCAAAACGATAGTCCCAATGCCGGACTATCCAAAACGATAGTCCCAATGCCGGACTATCCAAAACGATAGTCCCCATGTCGGACTATCCAAAACGATAGTCTCCATGCCGGACTATCCAAAACGATAGTCCAAATGCTGGCCAATCCAAAACGATAGTCCCCATGCCGGACTATCCAAAAAATAGTCCCCATGCCGGACTATCCAAAACGATAGTCAACATGCCGGACTATCCAAAACGATAGTCCCAATGCCGGACTATCCTAAACGATAGTCCCCATGTCGGACTATCCAAAACGATAGTCACCATTTCGGACTATCCAAAACGATAGTCCTTATGCCAGACTATCTAAAACAATAGTCAACATGCCGGACTATCCAAAACGATAGTCATCATGCCGGACTATCCAAAACGATAGTCCCCATGCCGGACTATCCAAAACGATAGTCCCCATACCGGACTATCCACAACGATAGTCCCCATGCCGGACTATCCAAAACGATAGTCCCCATGCCGGACTATCCAAAACGATCGTCCCAATGACGGACTATCCAAAACGATTGTCCCAATGCCGGACTATCCAAAACGATAGCCCCCCTGCCGGACTATCCAAAACGATAGTCCCCATGTCAGACTATCCAAAACGATTGTCCTCATGCCGGACTATCCAAAACGATAGTCCCCATGTCGGACTATCCAAAAAATAGTCCCCATGCCGGACTATCCAAAACGATAGTCAACATGCCGGACTATCCAAAACGATAGTCCCAATGCCGGACTATCCAAAACGATAGTCCCCATGTCGGACTATCCAAAACGATAGTCTCCATGCCGGACTATCCAAAACGATAGTCCCCATGCCGGACTATCCAAAACGATAGTCCCCATGTCGGACTATCCAAAACGATAGTCACCATTTCGGACTATCCAAAACGATAGTCCTTATGCCAGACTATCTAAAACGATAGTCAACATGCCGGACTATCCAAAACGATAGTCATCATGCCGGACTATCCAAAACGATAGTCCCCATGCCGGACTATCCAAAACGATAGTCCCCATGCCGGACTATCCAAAACGATAGTCTCCATTCCGGACTATCCAAAACGATAGTCCCCATGCCGGACTATCCAAAACGATAGTCCCCATGCCGGACTATCCAAAACGATAGTCCCCATGCCGGACTATCCAAAACGATAGTCCCCATGCCGGACTATCCAAAACGATAGTCCCCATGCCGGACTATCTAAAACGATAGTCCCAATGCCGGACTATCCAAAACGATAGTCCCCATGTTGGACTATCCAAAACGATAGTCCCCATGCCGGACTATCCAAAACGATAGTCCCCATGCCGGACTATCCAAAACGATAGTCCCCATGCCGGACTATCCAAAACGATAGTCCCCATGCCGGACTATCCAAAACGATAGTCCCAATGCCGGACTATCCAAAACGATAGTCCCCATGCCGGACTATAAGAAACGATAGTCCCCATGCCGGACTATATAAAACGATAGTCCCAATGCCGGACTATCCAAAACGATAGTCCCCATGCCGGACTATCCAAAACGGTAGTCCCCATGCTTGACTATCCAAAACGATAGTCAACATGCCGGACTATCCAAAACGATAGTCAACATGCCGGACTATCCAAAACGATAGTCTCCATGCCGGACTATCCAAAACGATAGTCCCATGCCGGACTATCCAAAACGATAGTCCCCATGCCGGAATATCCACAACGATAGTCCCCGTGCCGGACTATCCAAAACGATAGTCCCAATGCCGGACTATCCAAAACGATAGTCCCCATGCCGACTGTCCAAAACGATAGTCCCCATGCCGGACTATCCAAAACGATAGTCCCCATGCCGGACTATCCACAACGATAGTGCCCATGTTGGACTATCCAAAACGATAGTCTCCATGCCGGACTATCTAAAACGATAGTCCCTATGCCGGACTATCCAAATCGATAGTCCCCATGCCGGACTATCCAAAACGATAGTCCCCATGCAGGACTATCCAAAACGATAGTCCCAATGCCGGACTATCCAAAACGATAGTCCCCATGTCGGACTATCCAAAACGATAGTCCCCATGTCGGACTATCCAAAACGATAGTCCCCATGCAGGACTATCCAAATCGATAGTCCCCATGTCAGACTATCCAAAACGATTGTCCCCATGCCGGACAATCCAAAACGATAGTCCCCATGCCGGACTATCCAAAAAAATAGTCCCCATGCCGGACTATCCAAAACGATAGTCAACATGCCAGACTATCCAAAACGATAGTCCCAATGCCGGACTATCCAAAACGATAGTCCCAATGCCGGACTATCCAAAACGATAGTCCCCATGTCGGACTATCCAAAACGATAGTCTCCATGCCGGACTATCCAAAACGATAGTCCCCATGCTAACCAATCCAAAACGATAGTCCCCATGCCGGACTATCCAAAAAATAGTCCCCGAGCCGGACTATCTAAAACGATAGTCAACATGCCGGACTATCCAAAACGATAGTCCCAATGCCGGACTATCCTAAACGATAGTCCCCATGTCGGACTATCCAAAACGATAGTCACCATTTCGGACTATCCAAAACGATAGTCCTTATGCCAGACTATCTAAAACGATAGTCAACATGCCGGACTATCCAAAACGATAGTCATCATGCCGGACTATCCAAAACGATAGTCCCCATGCCGGACTATCCAAAACGATAGTCCCCATACCGGATTATCCACAACGATAGTCCCCATGCCGGACTATCCAAAACGATAGTCCCCATGCCGGACTATCCAAAACGATCGTCCCAATGACGGACTATCCAAAACGATAGTCCCAATGCCGGACTATCCAAAACGATAGCCCCCCTGCCGGACTATCCAAAACGATAGTCCCCATGTCAGACTATCCAAAACGATTGTCCCCATGCCGGACTATCCAAAACGATAGTCCCCATGTCGGACTATCCAAAAAATAGTCCCCATGCCGGACTATCCAAAACGATAGTCAACATGCCGGACTATCCAAAACGATAGTCCCAATGCCGGACTATCCAAAACGATAGTCCCCATGTCGGACTATCCAAAACGATAGTCACCATTTCGGACTATCCAAAACGATAGTCCTTATGCCAGACTATCTAAAACGATAGTCAACATGCCGGACTATCCAAAACGATAGTCATCATGCCGGACTATCCAAAACGATAGTCCCCATGCCGGACTATCCAAAACGATAGTCCCCATGCCGGACTATCCAAAACGATAGTCTCCATTCCGGACTATCCAAAACGATAGTCCCCATGCCGGACTATCCAAAACGATAGTCCCCATGCCGGACTATCCAAAACGATAGTCCCCATGCCGGACTATCCAAAACGATAGTCCCCATGCCGGACTATCCAAAACGATAGTCCCCATGCCGGACTATCTAAAACGATAGTCCCAATGCCGGACTATCCAAAACGATAGTCCCCATGTTGGACTATCCAAAACGATAGTCCCCATGCCGGACTATCCAAAACGATAGTCCCCATGCCGGACTATCCAAAACGATAGTCCCAATGCCGGACTATCCAAAACGATAGTCCCCATGCCGGACTATAAGAAACGATAGTCCCCATGCCGGACTATATAAAACGATAGTCCCAATGCCGGACTATCCAAAACGATAGTCCCCATGCCGGACTATCCAAAACGGTAGTCCCCATGCTTGACTATCCAAAACGATAGTCAACATGCCGGACTATCCAAAACGATAGTCAACATGCCGGACTATCCAAAACGATAGTCTCCATGCCGGACTATCCAAAACGATAGTCCCATGCCGGACTATCCAAAACGATAGTCCCCATGCCGGAATATCCACAACGATAGTCCCCGTGCCGGACTATCCAAAACGATAGTCCCAATGCTGGACTATCCAAAACGATAGTCCCCATGCCGACTGTCCAAAACGATAGTCCCCATGCCGGACTATCCAAAACGATAGTCCCCATGCCGGACTATCCAAAACGATATTCCCCATGCCGGACTATCCAAAACGATAGTCCCCATGCCGGACTATCCAAAACGATAGTCCACATGACAGACTATCCAAAACGATAGTCCCCATGCCGGACTATCCAAAACGATAGTCCCCATGCCGGACTATCCAAAACGATAGTACCCATGCCGGACTATCCAAAACGATAGTCAACATGCCGGACTATCCAAAACGATAGTCCCAATGCCGGACTATCCAAAACGATAGTCCCCATGTTGAACTATCCAAAACGATAGTCCCCATGCCGGACTATCCAAAACGATAGTCCCCATGCCGGACTATCCAAAACGATAGTCCCCATGCCGGACTATCCAAAACGATAGTCCCAATGCCGGACTATCCAAAACGGTAGTCCCCATGCCGGACTATTTAAAACGATAGTCAACATGCCGGACTATCCAAAACAATAGTCAACATGCCGGCCTATCCAAAACGATAGTCATCATGCCGGACTATCCAAAACGATAGTCCCATGCCGGACTATCCAAAACGATAGTCCCATGCCGGACTATCCAAAACGATAGTCCCCATGCCGGACTATCCAAAACGATAGTCCCCATGCCGGACTATCCAAAACGATAGTCCCCATGCCGGACTATCCAAAACGATAGTCCCAATGCTGGACTATCTAAAACGATAGTCCCCATGCCGGACTATCCAAAACGATAGTCCCCTTGCCGGACTATCCAAAACGATAGTCCCCATGCCGGACTATCCAAAACGATAGTCCCCATGCCGGACTATCCAAAACGATAGTCTCCATGCCGGACTATCCAAAATGATAGTCCCCATGCCGGATTATCCAAAACGATAGTCCCCATGCCGGACTATCCAAAACGATAGTCCACATGCCGGACTATCCAAAACGATAGTCCCCATGCCGGACTATCCACAACGATAGTCCCCATGTTGGACTATCCAAAACGATAGTCTCCATGCCGGACTATCTAAAACGATAGTCCCTATGCCGGACTATCCAAATCGATAGTCCCCATGCCGGACTATCCAAAACGATAGTCCCCATGCAGGACTATCCAAAACGATAGTCCCAATGCCGGACTATCCAAAACGATAGTCCCCATGTCGGACTATCCAAAACGATAGTCCCCATGCAGGACTATCCAAAACGATAGTCCCCATGTCAGACTATCCAAAACGATTGTCCCCATGCCGGACAATCCAAAACGATAGTCCCCATGCCGGACTATCCAAAAAAATAGTCCCCATGCCGGACTATCCAAAACGATAGTCAACATGCCAGACTATCCAAAACGATAGTCCCAATGCCGGACTATCCAAAACGATAGTCCCAATGCCGGACTATCCAAAACGATAGTCCCCATGTCGGACTATCCAAAACGATAGTCTCCATGCCGGACTATCCAAAACGATAGTCCCCATGCTGGCCAATCCAAAACGATAGTCCCCATGCCGGACTATCCAAAAAAATAGTCCCCATGCCGGACTATCCAAAACGATAGTCAACATGCCGGACTATCCAAAACGATAGTCCCAATGCCGGACTATCCTAAACGATAGTCCCCATGTCGGACTATCCAAAACGATAGTCACCATTTCGGACTATCCAAAACGATAGTCCTTATGCCAGACTATCTAAAACGATAGTCAACATGCCGGACTATCCAAAACGATAGTCATCATGCCGGACTATCCAAAACGATAGTCCCCATGCCGGACTATCCAAAACGATAGTCCCCATACCGGACTATCCACAACGATAGTCCCCATGCCGGACTATCCAAAACGATAGTCCCCATGCCGGACTATCCAAAACGATCGTCCCAATGACGGACTATCCAAAACGATAGTCCCAATGCCGGACTATCCAAAACGATAGCCCCCCTGCCGGACTATCCAAAACGATAGTCCCCATGTCAGACTATCCAAAACGATTGTCCCCATGCCGGACTATCCAAAACGATAGTCCCCATGTCGGACTATCCAAAAAATAGTCCCCATGCCGGACTATCCAAAACGATAGTCAACATGCCGGACTATCCAAAACGATAGTCCCAATGCCGGACTATCCAAAACGATAGTCCCCATGTCGGACTATCCAAAACGATAGTCTCCATGCCGGACTATCCAAAACGATAGTCCCCATGCCGGACTATCCAAAACGATAGTCCCCATGTCGGACTATCCAAAACGATAGTCACCATTTCGGACTATCCAAAACGATAGTCCTTATGCCAGACTATCTAAAACGATAGTCAACATGCCGGACTATCCAAAACGATAGTCATCATGCCGGACTATCCAAAACGATAGTCCCCATGCCGGACTATCCAAAACGATAGTCCCCATGCCGGACTATCCAAAACGATAGTCCCCATGCCGGACTATCCAAAACGATAGTCTCCATGCCGGACTATCCAAAACGATAGTCCCCATGCCGGACTATCCAAAACGATAGTCCCCATGCCGGACTATCCAAAACGATAGTCCCCATGCCGGACTATCCAAAACGATAGTCCCCATGCCGGACTATCCAAAACGATAGTCCCCATGCCGGACTATCTAAAACGATAGTCCCAATGCCGGACTATCCAAAACGATAATCCCAATGTTGGACTATCCAAAACGATAGTCCCCATGCCGGACTATCCAAAAAGATAGTCCCCATGCCGGACTATCCAAAACGATAGTCCCAATGCCGGACTATCCAAAACGATAGTCCCCATGCCGGACTATAAGAAACGATAGTCCCCATGCCGGACTATATAAAACGATAGTCCCAATGCCGGACTATCCAAAACGATAGTCCCCTTGCCGGACTATCCAAAACGGTAGTCCCCATGCTTGACTATCCAAAACGATAGTCAACATGCCGGACTATCCAAAACGATAGTCAACATGCCGGACTATCCAAAACGATAGTCTCCATGCCGGACTATCTAAAACGATAGTCCCATGCCGGACTATCCAAAACGATAGTCCCCATGCCGGAATATCCACAACGATAGTCCCCGTGCCGGACTATCCAAAACGATAGTCCCAATGCCGGACTATCCAAAACGATAGTCCCCATGCCGACTGTCCAAAACGATAGTCCCCATGCCGGACTATCCAAAACGATAGTCCCCATGCCGGACTATCCAAAACGATATTCCCCATGCCGGACTATCCAAAACGATAGTCCCCATGCCGGACTATCCAAAACGATAGTCCACATGACAGACTATCCAAAACGATAGTCCCCATGCCGGACTATCCAAAACGATAGTCCCCATGCCGGACTATCCAAAACGATAGTACCCATGCCGGACTATCCAAAACGATAGTCAACATGCCGGACTATCCAAAACGATAGTCCCAATGCCGGACTATCCAAAACGATAGTCCCCATGTTGAACTATCCAAAACGATAGTCCCCATGCCGGACTATCCAAAACGATAGTCCCCATGCCGGACTATCCAAAACGATAGTCCCCATGCCGGACTATCCAAAACGATAGTCCCCATGCCGGACTATCCAAAACGATAGTCCCCATGCCGGACTATCCAAAACGATAGTCCCCATGCCGGACTATTTAAAACGATAGTCAACATGCCGGACTATCCAAAACAATAGTCAACATGCCGGCCTATCCAAAACGATAGTCATCATGCCGGACTATCCAAAACGATAGTCCCATGCCGGACTATCCAAAACGATAGTCCCATGCCGGACTATCCAAAACGATAGTCCCCATGCCGGACTATCCAAAACGATAGTCCCCATGCCGGACTATCCAAAACGATAGTCCCAATGCTGGACTATCTAAAACGATAGTCCCCATGCCGGACTATCCAAAACGATAGTCCCCTTGCCGGACTATCCAAAACGATAGTCCCCATGCCGGACTATCCAAAACGATAGTCCCCATGCCGGACTATCCAAAACGATAGTCCCCATGCCGGACTATCCAAAACGATAGTCCCCATGCCGGATTATCCAAAACGATAGTCCCCATGCCGGACTATCCAAAACGATAGTCCATATGCCGGACTATCCAAAACGATAGTCCCCATGCCGGACTATCCAAAACGATAGTCCCCATGCCGGACTATCCAAAACGATAGTCCCCATGCCGGACTATTCTAAAAGATAGTCAACATGCCGGACTATCCAAAACGATAGTCCCCATGCCGGACTATATAAAACGATAGTCCCAATGCCGGACTATCCAAAACGATAGTCTTCATGTCGGACTATCCAAAACGATAGTCCCCATGCCGGACTATCCAAAACGATCGTCCCCATGACGGACTATCTAAAACGATAGTCCCAATGCCGGACTATCCAAAACGATAGCCCTCCTGCCGGACTATCCAAAACGATAGTCCCCATGTCAGACTATCCAAAAAGATTGTCCCTATGCCGGACTATCCAAAACGATAGTCCCCATGCCGGACTATCCAAAACGATAGTCAACATGCCGGCCTATCCAAAACGATAGTCCCAATGCCGGACTATCCAAAACGATAGTCCCCATGTCAGACTATCCAAAACGATAGTTCCCATGCCGGAATATCCAAAACGCTAGTCCCCATGCCGGAATATCCAAAACGATAGTCCCCATGCCGGACTATCCACAACGATAGTCCCCATGTTGGACTATCCAAAACGATAGTCTCCATGCCGGACTATCTAAAACGATAGTCCCCATGCCGGACTATCCAAATCGATAGTCCCCATGCCGGACTATCCAAAACGATAGTCCCCATGCAGGACTATCCAAAACGATAGTCCCAATAACGGACTATCCAAAACGATAGTCCCCATGTCGGACTATCCAAAACGATAGTCCCGATGCAGGACTATCCAAAACGATAGTCCCAATGCCGGACTATCCAAAACGATAGTCCCTATGTCGGACTATCCAAAATGATAGTCCCCATGCCGGACTATCCAAAACGATAGTCCCCATGCCGGACTATCCAAAACGATAGTCCCCATGCCGGACTATCCAAAAAGATAGTCCCCATGCCTGACTATCCAAAACGATAGTCCCCATGCCTGACTATCCAAAACGATAGTCCCCATGCAGGACTATCCAAAACGATAGTCCTTGTGCCTGACTATCCAAAACGATAGTCCCCATGCCGGACTATCCAAAACGATAGTCCCAATGCCGGACTATCCAAAACGATAGTCCCCATGCCGGACTATCCAAAACGATAGTCAACATGCCGGACTATCAAAAACGATAGTCCCCATGCCGGACTATATAAAACGATAGTCCTAATGCCGGACTATCCAAAACGATAGTCTTCATGCCAGACTATCCGAAACGATCGTCCCAATGACGGACTATCAACAACGATAGTCCCCATGTTGGACTATCCAAATCGATAGTCTCCATGCCGGACTATCTAAAACGATAGTCCCCATGCCGGACTATCCAAATCGATAGTCCCCATGCCGGACTATCCAAAACGATAGTCCCCATGCAGGACTATCCAAAACGATAGTCAACATGCCGGACTATCCAAAACGATAGTCAAAATGCCTGACTATCTAAAACGATAGTCTCCATGCCAGACTATCCAAAACGATAGTCCCATGCCGGACTATCCAAAACGATAGTCACCATGCCGGACTATCCACAACGATAGTCCCCATGTTGGACTATCTAAAACGATAGTCTCCATGCCGGACTATCTAAAACGATAGTCCCCATGCCGGACTATCCAAATCGATAGTCCCCATGCCGGACTATCCAAAACGATAGTCCCAATGCAGGACTATCCAAAACGATAGTCCCAATGCCGGACTATTCAAAACGATAGTCCCCATGTCGGACTATCCAAAACGATAGTCCCCATGCAGGACTATCCAAAACGATAGTCCCCATGTCGGACTATCCAAAATGATAGTCCCCATGCCGGACTATCCAAAACGATAGTCCCCATGCCGGACTATCCAAAACGATAGTCCCCATGCCGGACTATCCAAAACGATAGTCCCCATGCCTGACTATCCAAAACGATAGTCCCCATGCCTGACTATCCAAAACGATAGTCCTAATGCCGGACTATCCAAAACGATAGTCCCCATGCCGGAATATCCAAAACGCTAGTCCCCATGCCGGAATATCCAAAACGATAGTCCCCATGCCGGACTATCCACAACGATAGTCCCCATGTTGGACTATCCAAAACGATAGTCTCCATGCCGGACTATCTAAAACGATAGTCCCCATGCCGGACTATCCAAATCGATAGTCCCCATGCCGGACTATCCAAAACGATAGTCCCCATGCAGGACTATCCAAAACGATAGTCAACATGCCGGACTATCCAAAACGATAGTCAAAATGCCTGACTATCCAAAACGATAGTCTCCATGCCGGACTATCCAAAACGATAGTCCCATGCCGGACTATCCAAAACGATAGTCCCCATGCCGGACTATCCACAACGATAGTCCCCATGTTGGACTATCCAAAACAATAGTCTCCATGCCGTACTATCTAAAACGATAGTCCCCATGCCGGACTATCCAAATCGATAGTCCCCATGCCGGACTATCCAAAACGATAGTCCCCATGCAGGACTATCCAAAACGATAGTCCCAATGCCGGACTATCCAAAACGATAGTCCCCATGTCGGACTATCCAAAACGATAGTCCCCATGCAGGACTATCCAAAACGATAGTCCCCATGCCGGACTATCCAAAACAATAGTCCCCATGCCGGACTATCCAAAACGATAGTCCCCATGCCGGACTATCCAAAACGATAGTCCCCATGCCTGACTATCCAAAACGATAGTCCCCATGCCTGACTATCTAAAACAATAGTCTCCATTCAGGACTATCCAAAACGATAGTCCTTGTGCCTGACTATCCAAAACGATAGTCCCCATGCCGGACTATCCAAAACGATAGTCCCAATGCTGGACTATCCAAAACGATAGTCCCCATGCCGGACTATCCAAAACGATAGCCCCCTGCCGGACTATCCAAAAAAATAGTCCCCAAGCTGGACTATCCAAAACGATAGTCAACATGCCGGACTATCCACAACGATAGTCCCTTATGCCGGACTATCCAAAACGATAGTCCCCATGTCGGACTATCCAAAACGATAGTCTCCATGCCGGACTATCCAAAACGATAGTCCTTATGCCAGACTATCTAAAACGATAGTCAACATGCCGGACAATCCAAAACGATAGTCATCATGCCGGACTATCCAAAACGATAGTCCCCATGCCGGACTATCCAAAACGATAGTCCCCATGCGGGACTATCCAAAACGATGGTCCCCATGCCGGACTATCCAAAACGATAGTCCCCATGCCGGACTTACCAAAACGATAGTCCCCATGCCGGACTATCCAAAACGATAGTCCTCATGCCGGACTATCCAAAACGATAGTCCCCATGCTGGACTATCCAAAACGATAGTCCCCATGCCGGACTATCCAAAACGATAGTCCCCATGCCGGACTATCCAAAACGATAGTCCCCATGCCGGACTATCCAAAACGATAGTCCCCATGCCGGACTATCCAAAACGATAGTCCCAATGCCGGACTATCCAAAACGATAGTCCCCATGTTGGACTATCCAAAACGATAGTCTTCATGCCGGACTATCCAAAACGATAGTCCCCATGCCGGACTATCCAAAACGATAGTCCCAATGCCGGACTATCCAAAACGATAGTCAACATGCCGGACTACCCGAAACGATAGTCCCCATGCCGGACTATATAAAACGATAGTCCCAATGCCGGACTATCCAAAACGATAGTCCCTATGCCGGACTATCCAAAACGGTAGTCCCCATGCTAGACTATCCAAAACGATAGTCAATATGCCGGACTATCCAAAACGATAGTCAACATGCCGGACTATCCAAAACGATAGTCTCCATGCCGGACTATCCAAAACGATAGTCCCATGCCGGACTATCCAAAACGATAGTCCCCATGCCGGAATATCCACAACGATAGTCCCCATGCCGGACTATCCAAAACGATAGTCCCAATGCCGGACTATCCAAAACGATAGTCTCCATGCCGACTGTCCAAAACGATAGTCCCCATGCCGGACTATCCAAAACGATAGTCCCCATGCCGGACTATCCAAAACGATAATCCTCATGCCGGACTATCCAAAACGATAGTCCTCGTGCCGGACTATTAAAAACGATAGTCCACATGACGGACTATCCAAAACGATAGTCCCCATGCCGGACTATCCAAAACGATAGTCAACATGCCGGACTATCCAAAACGATAGTCCCAATGCCAGACTATCCAAAACGATAGTCCCCATGTTGAACTATCTAAAACGATAGTCCCCATGCCGGACTATCCAAAACGATTGTCCCCATGCCGGAC
Source organism: Neoaliturus tenellus (assembly GCA_030545055.2). NCBI lineage: Eukaryota > Metazoa > Arthropoda > Insecta > Hemiptera > Cicadellidae > Neoaliturus > Neoaliturus tenellus. Next base: position 94,020 of record JAQYXR010000121.1, read on the forward strand.
TATCCAAAACGATAGTCCCCATGCCGGACTATCCAAAACGATAGTCCCCATGTCGGACTATCAAAAATTATAGTCCCCATGCCGGACTATCCAAAACAATAGTCCCCATGCCGGACTATCCAAAACGATAGTCCCCATGCCGGACTATCCAAAACGATAGTCCCCATGCCGGACTATCCAAAACGATAGTCCCCATGCCGGACTATCCGAAACGATAGTCCACATGCCGGACTATCCAAAACGATAGTCCCCATGCCGGACTATCCAAAACGATAGTCCCCATGCCGGACTATCCAAAACGATAGTCCCCATGCCGGACTATTCTAAAGGATAGTCAACATGCCGGACTATCCAAAACGATAGTCCCAATGCCGGACTATCCAAAACGATAGTCCCCATGTTGGACTATTCAAAACGATAGTCCCCATGCCGGACTATCCAAAACGATAGTCCCCATGCCGGACTATCCAAAACGATAGTTCCAAGGCCGGACTATCCAAAACGATAGTCCCAATGTCGGACTATCTAAAGAGATAGTCCCCATGCCGGACTATCCAAAACGATAGTCCCCATGCCGGACTATATAAAACGATAGTCCCAATGCCAGACTATCCAAAACGATAGTCTTCATGTCGGACTATCCAAAACGATAGTCCCCATGCCGGACTATCCAAAACGATCGTCCCCATGACGGACTATCCAAAACGATAGTCCCAATGCCGGACTATCCAAAACGATAGCCCCCCTGCCGGACTATCCAAAACGATAGTCCCCATGTCAGACTATCCAAAACGATTGCCCCTATGCCGGACTATCCAAAACGATAGTCCCCATGCCGGACTATCCAAAACGATAGTCCCCATGCCGGACTATCCAAAACGATAGTCAACATGCCGGACTATCCAAAAGGATAGTCCCAATGCCGGACTCTCCAAAACGGTAGTCCCCATGCCGGACTATCCAAAACGATAGTCAACATGCCGGACTATCCAAAACGATAGTCAAAATGCCTGACTATCCAAAACGATAGTCTCCATGCCGGACTATCCAAAACGATAGACCCATGCCGAACTATCCAAAACGATAGTCCCCATGCCGGCCTATCCACAAAGATAGTCCCCATGCTGGACTATCCATAACGATAGTCCCCATGCCGGACTATCCAAAACGATAGTCCCCATGTCGGACTATCAAAAATTATAGTCCCCATGCCGGACTATCCAAAACAATAGTCCCCATGCCGGACTATCCAAAACGATAGTCCCCATGCCGGACTATCCAAAACGATAGTCCCCATGCCGGACTATCCAAAACGATAGTCCCCATGCCGGACTATCCAAAACGATAGTCAACATGCCGGACTATCCAAAACGATAGTCCCCATGCCGGACTATCCAAAACGATAGTCAACATGCCGGACTATCCAAAACGATAGTCCCAATGCCAGACTATCCAAAACGATAGTCCCCATGTTGAACTATCTAAAACGATAGTCCCCATGCCGGACTATCCAAAACGATTGTCCCCATGCCGGACTATCCAAAACGATAGTCCCCATGCCGGACTATCCAAAACGATAGTCCCCATGTCGGACTATCAAAAATTATAGTCCCCATGCCGGACTATCCAAAACAATAGTCCCCATGCCGGACTATCCAAAACGATAGTCCCCATGCCGGACTATCCAAAACGATAGTCCCCATGCCGGACTATCCAAAACGATAGTCCCCATGCCGGACTATCCGAAACGATAGTCCACATGCCGGACTATCCAAAACGATAGTCCCCATGCCGGACTATCCAAAACGATAGTCCCCATGCCGGACTATCCAAAACGATAGTCCCCATGCCGGACTATTCTAAAGGATAGTCAACATGCCGGACTATCCAAAACGATAGTCCCAATGCCGGACTATCCAAAACGATAGTCCCCATGTTGGACTATTCAAAACGATAGTCCCCATGCCGGACTATCCAAAACGATAGTCCCCATGCCGGACTATCCAAAACGATAGTTCCAAGGCCGGACTATCCAAAACGATAGTCCCAATGTCGGACTATCTAAAGAGATAGTCCCCATGCCGGACTATCCAAAACGATAGTCCCCATGCCGGACTATATAAAACGATAGTCCCAATGCCAGACTATCCAAAACGATAGTCTTCATGTCGGACTATCCAAAACGATAGTCCCCATGCCGGACTATCAAAAACGATCGTCCCCATGACGGACTATCCAAAACGATAGTCCCAATGCCGGACTATCCAAAACGATAGCCCCCCTGCCGGACTATCCAAAACGATAGTCCCCATGTCAGACTATCCAAAACGATTGCCCCTATGCCGGACTATCCAAAACGATAGTCCCCATGCCGGACTATCCAAAACGATAGTCCCCATGCCGGACTATCCAAAACGATAGTCAACATGCCGGACTATCCAAAAGGATAGTCCCAATGCCGGACTCTCCAAAACGGTAGTCCCCATGCCGGACTATCCAAAACGATAGTCAACATGCCGGACTATCCAAAACGATAGTCAAAATGCCTGACTATCCAAAACGATAGTCTCCATGCCGGACTATCCAAAACGATAGACCCATGCCGAACTATCCAAAACGATAGTCCCCATGCCGGCCTATCCACAAAGATAGTCCCCATGCTGGACTATCCATAACGATAGTCCCAATGCCGGACTATCCAAAACGATAGTCCCCATACCGGACTATCCAAAACGATAGTCCCCATGCCGGACTATCCAAAACGATAGTCCCCATGCCGGACTATCCAAAACAATAGTCCCCATGCCGGACTATCCAAAACGATAGTCCCAATGCCGGACTATCCAAAACAATAGTCCCCATGTTGGACTATCCAAAACGATAGTCCCAATGCCGGACTATCCAAAACGATAGTCCCCATGCCGGACTATCCAAATCGATAGTCCCCATGCCGGACTATCCAAAACGATAGTCCCCATGCAGGACTATCCAAAACGATATTCCCAATGCCGGACTATCCAAAACGATAGTCCCCATGTCGGACTATCCAAAACAATAGTCCCCATGCAGGACTATCCAAAACGATAGTCCCAATGCCGGACTATCTAAAACGATAGTCCCCATGTCGGACTATCCAAAATGATAGTCCCCATGCCTGACTATCCAAAACGATAGTCCCCATGCCTTACTATCCAAAACGATAGTCCACATGACGGACTATCCAAAACGATAGTCCCCATGCCGGACTATCCGAAACGATAGTCCCCATGCCGGACTATCCAAAACGATAGTCCCCATGCCGGACTATCCAAAACGATAGTCAACATGCCGGACTATCCAAAACGATAGTCCCCATGCCGGACTATCCAAAACGGTAGTCCCCATGCCGGACTATCCAAAACGATAGTCAACATGCCGGACTATCCAAAACGATAGTCAACATGCCGGAGTATCCAAAACGATAGTCATCATGCCGGACTATCCAAAACGATAGTCCCCATGTCAGACTATCCAAAACGATTGTCCCCATGCCGGACTATCCAAAACGATAGTCAACATGCCGGACTATCCAAAACGATAGTCCCCATGCCGGACTATCCAAAACGATAGTCAACATGCCGGACTATCCAAAACGATAGTCCCAATGCCGGACTATCCAAAACGATAGTCCCCATGTCAGACTATCCAAAACGATAGTCCCCATGCCGGACTATCCAAAACGATAGTCAAAATGCCTGACTATCCAAAACAATAGTCTCCATGCCGGACCATCCAAAACGATAGTCCCATGCCGGACTATCCAAAACGATAGTCCCCATGCCGGACTATCTACAACGATAGTCCCCATGCCGGACTATCCAAAACGACAGTCCCAATGCCGGACTATCCAAAACGATAGTCCCCATACCGGACTATCCAAAACGATAGTCCCCATGCCGGACTATCCAAAACGATAGTCCCCATGCCGGACTATCCAAAACAATAGTCCCCATGCCGGACTATCCAAAACGATAGTCCCAATGCCGGACTATCCAAAACGATAGTCCCCATGTTGGACTATCCAAAACGATAGTCTCCATGCCGGACTATCCAAAACGATAGTCCCCATGCAGGACTATCCAAAACGATAGTCCCAATGCCGGACTATCCAAAACGATAGTCCCCATGTCGGACTATCCAAAACGATAGTCCCCATGCAGGACTATCCAAAACGATAGTCCCAATGCCGGACTATCCAAAACGATAGTCCCCATGTCGGACTATCCAAAACGATAGTCCCCATGCCTGACTATCCAAAACGATAGTCCCCATGCCTTACTATCCAAAACGATAGTCCACATGACGGACTATCCAAAACGATAGTCCCCATGCCGGACTATCCGAAACGATAGTCCCCATGCCGGACTATCCAAAACGATAGTCCCCATGACGGACTATCCTAAACGATAGTCCCCATGCCGGACTATCCAAAACGATAGTCCCCATGCCGGACTATCCAAAACGATAGTCAAAATGCCGGACTATCTAAAACGATAGTCCCAATGCCGGACTATCCAAAACGATAGTCCCCATGTCAGTCTATCCAAAACGATAGTCCCCATGCCGGAATATCCAAAACGGTAGTCCCCATGCCGGACTTTCCAAAACGATAGTCAACATGCCGGACTATCCAAAACGATAGTCAAAAGGCCGGACTATCCAAAACGATAGTCTACATGCCAGACTATCCAAAACGTAGTCCCATGCCGGACTATCCAAAACGATAGTCCCCATGCCGGACTATCCACAACTATAGTCCCCATGCCGGACTATCCAAAACGATAGTCCCAATGCCGGACTATCCAAAACGATAGTCCCCATACCGGACTATCCAAAACGATAGTCCCCATGCCGGACTATCTAAAACGATAGTCCCCATGCCGGACTATCCAAAACAATAGTCCACATGCCGGACTATCCAAAACGATAGTCCACATGCCGGACTATCCAAAACGATAGTCCCCATGCCGGACTATCAAAAACGATAGTCCCCATGCCGGACTATCCAAAACGATAGTCCCCATGCCGGACTATCCAAAACGATAGTCAACATGCCGGACTATCCAAAACGATAGTCCCTATGCCGGACTATCCAAAACGATAGTCCCCATGTTGGACTATCCAAAACGATAGTCCCCATGTTGGACTATCCAAAACGATAGTCTCCATGCCGGACTATCCAAAACGATAGTCCCCATGCCAGACTATCCAAATCGATAGTCCTTATGCCGGACTATCCAAAACGATAGTCCCCATGCAGGACTATCCAAAACGATAGTCCCAATGCCGGACTATCCAAAACGATAGTCCCAATGTCGGACTATCCAAAAAGATAGTCCCCATGCAGGACTATCCAAAACGATAGTCCCAATGCCGGACTATCCAAAACGATAGTCCCCATGTCGGACTATCCAAAATGATAGTCCCCATGCCGGACTATCCAAAACGATAGTCCCTATGCCGGACTATCCAAAACGATAGTCCCCATGCCTGACTATCCAAAACGATAGTCCCCATGCAGGACTATCCAAAACGATAGTCCTTGTGCCTCACTATCCAAAACGCTAGTCCCCATGCCGGACTATCCAAAACGATAGTCCCAATGCTGGACTATCCAAAACGATAGTCCCCATGCCGGACTATCCAAAACGATAGTCCCCATGCCGGCCTATCCACAAAGATAGTCCCCATGCTGGACTATCCAAAACGATAGTCCCAATGCCGGACTATCCAAAACGATAGTCCCCATACCGGACTATCCAAAACGATAGTCCCCATGCCGGACTATCCAAAACGATAGTCCCCATGCCTGACTATCCAAAACAATAGTCCCCATGCCGGACTATCCAAAACGATAGTCCCAATGCCGGACTATCTAAAACAATAGTCCCCATGTTGGACTATCCAAAACGATAGTCCCAATGCCGGACTATCCAAAACGATAGTCCCCATGCCGGACTATCCAAATCGATAGTCCCCATGCCGGACTATCCAAAACGATAGTCCCCATGCAGGACTATCCAAAACGATAGTCCCAATGCCGGACTATCCAAAACGATAGTCCCCATGTCGGACTATCCAAAACAATAGTCCCCATGCAGGACTATCCAAAACGATAGTCCCAATGCCGGACTATCTAAAACGATAGTCCCCATGTCGGACTATCCAAAATGATAGTCCCCATGCCTGACTATCCAAAACGATAGTCCCCATGCCTTACTATCCAAAACGATAGTCCACATGACGGACTATCCAAAACGATAGTCCCCATGCCGGACTATCCGAAACGATAGTCCCCATGCCGGACTATCCAAAACGATAGTCAACATGCCGGACTATCCAAAACGATAGTCAACATGCCGGACTATCCAAAACGATAGTCCCAATGCCGGACTATCCAAAACGATAGTCCCCATGTTGAACTATCCAAAACGATAGTCCCCATGCCGGACTATCCAAAACGATAATCCCCATGCCGGACTATCCAAAACGATAGTCCCCATGCCGGACTATCCAAAATGATAGTCCCAATGCCGGACTATCCAAAACGATAGTCCCAATGTCGGACTATCCAAAAAGATAGTCCCCATGCAGGACTATCCAAAACGATAGTCCCAATGCCGGACTATCCAAAACGATAGTCCCCATGTCGGACTATCCAAAATGATAGTCCCCATGCCGGACTATCCAAAACGATAGTCCCTATGCCGGACTATCCAAAACGATAGTCCCCATGCCTGACTATCCAAAACGATAGTCCCCATGCAGGACTATCCAAAACGATAGTCCTTGTGCCTCACTATCCAAAACGCTAGTCCCCATGCCGGACTATCCAAAACGATAGTCCCAATGCTGGACTATCCAAAACGATAGTCCCCATGCCGGACTATCCAAAACGATAGTCCCAATGCCGGACTATCCAAAACGATAGTCTCCATGCCGGACTATCCAAAACGATAGACCCATGCCGGACTATCCAAAACGATAGTCCCCATGCCGGCCTATCCACAAAGATAGTCCCCATGCTGGACTATCCAAAACGATAGTCCCAATGCCGGACTATCCAAAACGATAGTCCCCATACCGGACTATCCAAAACGATAGTCCCCATGCCGGACTATCGAAAACGATAGTCCCCATGCCGGACTATCCAAAACGATAGTCCCCATGCCTGACTATCCAAAACAATAGTCCCCATGCCGGACTATCCAAAACGATAGTCCCAATGCCGGACTATCTAAAACAATAGTCCCCATGTTGGACTATCCAAAACGATAGTCCCAATGCCGGACTATCCAAAACGATAGTCCCCATGCCGGACTATCCAAATCGATAGTCCCCATGCCGGACTATCCAAAACGATAGTCCCCATGCAGGACTATCCAAAACGATAGTCCCAATGCCGGACTATCCAAAACGATAGTCCCCATGTCGGACTATCCAAAACAATAGTCCCCATGCAGGACTATCCAAAACGATAGTCCCAATGCCGGACTATCTAAAACGATAGTCCCCATGTCGGACTATCCAAAATGATAGTCCCCATGCCTGACTATCCAAAACGATAGTCCCTATGCCTTACTATCCAAAACGATAGTCCACATGACGGACTATCCAAAACGATAGTCCCCATGCCGGACTATCCGAAACGATAGTCCCCATGCCGGACTATCTAAAACGATAGTCAACATGCCGGACTATCCAAAACGATAGTCAACATGCCGGACTATCCAAAACGATAGTCCCAATGCCGGACTATCCAAAACGATAGTCCCCATGTTGAACTATCCAAAACGATAGTCCCCATGCCGGACTATCCAAAACGATAATCCCCATGCCGGACTATCCAAAACGATAGTCCCCATGCCGGACTATCCAAAATGATAGTCCCCATGTCGGACTATCAAAAATGATAGTCCCCATGCCGGACTATCCAAAGAGATAGTCCCCATGCCGGACTATCCAAAACGATAGTCCCCATGCCGGACTATCCAAAACGGTAGTCCCCATGCCGGACTATCCAAAACGATAGTAAACATGCCGGACTATCCAAAACGATAGTCAACATGCCGGAGTATCCAAAACGATAGTCATCATGCCGGACTATCCAAAACGATAGTCCCCATGTCAGACTATCCAAAACGATTGTCCCCATGCCGGACTATCCAAAACGATAGTCCCCATGCCGGACTATCCAAAACGATAGTCCCCATGCCGGACTATCCAAAACGATAGTCAACATGCCGGACTATCAAAAACGATAGTCCCCATGCCGGACTATCCAAAACAATAGTCCACATGCCGGACTATCCAAAACGATAGTCCACATGCCGGACTATCCAAAACGATAGTCCCCATGCCGGACTATCAAAAACGATAGTCCCCATGCCGGACTATCCAAAACGATAGTCCCCATGCCGGACTATCCAAAACGATAGTCAACATGCCGGACTATCCAAAACGATAGTCCCTATGCCGGACTATCCAAAACGATAGTCCCCATGTTGGACTATCCAAAACGATAGTCCCCATGTTGGACTATCCAAAACGATAGTCTCCATGCCGGACTATCCAAAACGATAGTCCCCATGCCAGACTATCCAAATCGATAGTCCTTATGCCGGACTATCCAAAACGATAGTCCCCATGCAGGACTATCCAAAACGATAGTCCCAATGCCGGACTATCCAAAACGATAGTCCCAATGTCGGACTATCCAAAAAGATAGTCCCCATGCAGGACTATCCAAAACGATAGTCCCAATGCCGGACTATCCAAAACGATAGTCCCCATGTCGGACTATCCAAAATGATAGTCCCCATGCCGGACTATCCAAAACGATAGTCCCTATGCCGGACTATCCAAAACGATAGTCCCCATGCCTGACTATCCAAAACGATAGTCCCCATGCAGGACTATCCAAAACGATAGTCCTTGTGCCTCACTATCCAAAACGCTAGTCCCCATGCCGGACTATCCAAAACGATAGTCCCAATGCTGGACTATCCAAAACGATAGTCCCCATGCCGGACTATCCAAAACGATAGTCCCAATGGCGGACTATCCAAAACGATAGTCCCCATGCCGGACTATATAAAACGATAGTCCCAATGCCGGACTATCCAAAACGATAGTCAAAATGCCTGACTATCCAAAACGATAGTCTCCATGCCGGACTATCCAAAACGATAGACCCATGCCGGACTATCCAAAACGATAGTCCCCATGCCGGCCTATCCACAAAGATAGTCCCCATGCTGGACTATCCAAAACGATAGTCCCAATGCCGGACTATCCAAAACGATAGTCCCCATACCGGACTATCCAAAACGATAGTCCGCATGCCGGACTATCCAAAACGATAGTCCCCATGCCTGACTATCCAAAACAATAGTCCCCATGCCGGACTATCCAAAACGATAGTCCCAATGCCGGACTATCTAAAACAATAGTCCCCATGTTGGACTATCCAAAACGATAGTCCCAATGCCGGACTATCCAAAACGATAGTCCCCATGCCGGAATATCCAAATCGATAGTCCCCATGCCGGACTATCCAAAACGATAGTCCCCATGCAGGACTATCCAAAACGATAGTCCCAATGCCGGACTATCCAAAACGATAGTCCCCATGTCGGACTATCCAAAACAATAGTCCCCATGCAGGACTATCCAAAACGATAGTCCCAATGCCGGACTATCTAAAACGATAGTCCCCATGTCGAACTATCCAAAATGATAGTCCCCATGCCTGACTATCCAAAACGATAGTCCCCATGCCTTACTATCCAAAACGATAGTCCACATGACGGACTATCCAAAACGATAGTCCCCATGCCGGACTATCCGAAACGATAGTCCCCATGCCGGACTATCCAAAACGATAGTCAACATGCCGGACTATCCAAAACGATAGTCAACATGCCGGACTATCCAAAACGATAGTCCCAATGCCGGACTATCCAAAACGATAGTCCCCATGTTGAACTATCCAAAACGATAGTCCCCATGCCGGACTATCCAAAACGATAATCCCCATGCCGGACTATCCAAAACGATAGTCCCCATGCCGGACTATCCAAAATGATAGTCCCCATGTCGGACTATCAAAAATGATAGTCCCCATGCCGGACTATCCAAAGAGATAGTCCCCATGCCGGACTATCCAAAACGATAGTCCCCATGCCGGACTATCCAAAACGGTAGTCCCCATGCCGGACTATCCAAAACGATAGTAAACATGCCGGACTATCCAAAACGATAGTCAACATGCCGGAGTATCCAAAACGATAGTCATCATGCCGGACTATCCAAAACGATAGTCCCCATGTCAGACTATCCAAAACGATTGTCCCCATGCCGGACTATCCAAAACGATAGTCCCCATGCCGGACTATCCAAAACGATAGTCCCCATGCCGGACTATCCAAAACGATAGTCAACATGCCGGACTATCCAAAACGATAGTCCCCATGTCAGACTATCCAAAACGATAGTCCCCATGCCGGAATATCCAAAACGCTAGTCCCCATGCCGGAATATCCAAAACGATAGTAAACATGCCGGACTATCCAAAACGATAGTCAACATGCCGGAGTATCCAAAACGATAGTCATCATGCCGGACTATCCAAAACGATAGTCCCCATGTCAGACTATCCAAAACGATTGTCCCCATGCCGGACTATCCAAAACGATAGTCCCCATGCCGGACTATCCAAAACGATAGTCCCCATGCCGGACTATCCAAAACGATAGTCAACATGCCGGACTATCCAAAACGATAGTCCCCATGCCGGACTATCCAAAACAATAGTCCACATGCCGGACTATCCAAAACGATAGTCCACATGCCGGACTATCCAAAACGATAGTCCCCATGCCGGACTATCAAAAACGATAGTCCCCATGCCGGACTATCCAAAACGATAGTCCCCATGCCGGACTATCCAAAACGATAGTCAACATGCCGGACTATCCAAAACGATAGTCCCTATGCCGGACTATCCAAAACGATAGTCCCCATGTTGGACTATCCAAAACGATAGTCCCCATGTTGGACTATCCAAAACGATAGTCTCCATGCCGGACTATCCAAAACGATAGTCCCCATGCCAGACTATCCAAATCGATAGTCCTTATGCCGGACTATCCAAAACGATAGTCCCCATGCAGGACTATCCAAAACGATAGTCCCAATGCCGGACTATCCAAAACGATAGTCCCAATGTCGGACTATCCAAAAAGATAGTCCCCATGCAGGACTATCCAAAACGATAGTCCCAATGCCGGACTATCCAAAACGATAGTCCCCATGTCGGACTATCCAAAATGATAGTCCCCATGCCGGACTATCCAAAACGATAGTCCCTATGCCGGACTATCCAAAACGATAGTCCCCATGCCTGACTATCCAAAACGATAGTCCCCATGCAGGACTATCCAAAACGATAGTCCTTGTGCCTCACTATCCAAAACGCTAGTCCCCATGCCGGACTATCCAAAACGATAGTCCCAATGCTGGACTATCCAAAACGATAGTCCCCATGCCGGACTATCCAAAACGATAGTCCCAATGGCGGACTATCCAAAACGATAGTCCCCATGCCGGACTATATAAAACGATAGTCCCAATGCCGGACTATCCAAAACGATAGTCAAAATGCCTGACTATCCAAAACGATAGTCTCCATGCCGGACTATCCAAAACGATAGACCCATGCCGGACTATCCAAAACGATAGTCCCCATGCCGGCCTATCCACAAAGATAGTCCCCATGCTGGACTATCCAAAACGATAGTCCCAATGCCGGACTATCCAAAACGATAGTCCCCATATCGGACTATCCAAAACGATAGTCCCCATGCCGGACTATCCAAAACGATAGTCCCCATGCCTGACTATCCAAAACAATAGTCCCCATGCCGGACTATCCAAAACGATAGTCCCAATGCCGGACTATCTAAAACAATAGTCCCCATGTTGGACTATCCAAAACGATAGTCCCAATGCCGGACTATCCAAAACGATAGTCCCCATGCCGGAATATCCAAATCGATAGTCCCCATGCCGGACTATCCAAAACGATAGTCCCCATGCAGGACTATCCAAAACGATAGTCCCAATGCCGGACTATCCAAAACGATAGTCCCCATGTCGGACTATCCAAAACAATAGTCCCCATGCAGGACTATCCAAAACGATAGTCCCAATGCCGGACTATCTAAAACGATAGTCCCCATGTCGAACTATCCAAAATGATAGTCCCCATGCCTGACTATCCAAAACGATAGTCCCCATGCCTTACTATCCAAAACGATAGTCCACATGACGGACTATCCAAAACGATAGTCCCCATGCCGGACTATCCGAAACGATAGTCCCCATGCCGGACTATCCAAAACGATAGTCAACATGCCGGACTATCCAAAACGATAGTCAACATGCCGGACTATCCAAAACGATAGTCCCAATGCCGGACTATCCAAAACGATAGTCCCCATGTTGAACTATCCAAAACGATAGTCCCCATGCCGGACTATCCAAAACGATAATCCCCATGCCGGACTATCCAAAACGATAGTCCCCATGCCGGACTATCCAAAATGATAGTCCCCATGTCGGACTATCAAAAATGATAGTCCCCATGCCGGACTATCCAAAGAGATAGTCCCCATGCCGGACTATCCAAAACGATAGTCCCCATGCCGGACTATCCAAAACGGTAGTCCCCATGCCGGACTATCCAAAACGATAGTAAACATGCCGGACTATCCAAAACGATAGTCAACATGCCGGAGTATCCAAAACGATAGTCATCATGCCGGACTATCCAAAACGATAGTCCCCATGTCAGACTATCCAAAACGATTGTCCCCATGCCGGACTATCCAAAACGATAGTCCCCATGCCGGACTATCCAAAACGATAGTCCCCATGCCGGACTATCCAAAACGATAGTCAACATGCCGGACTATCCAAAACGATAGTCCCCATGTCAGACTATCCAAAACGATAGTCCCCATGCCGGAATATCCAAAACGCTAGTCCCCATGCCGGAATATCCAAAACGATAGTCAACATGCCGGACTATCCAAAACGATAGTCAAAATGCCTGACTATCCAAAACAATAGTCTCCATGCCGGACCATCCAAAACGATAGTCCCATGCCGGACTATCCAAAACGATAGTCCCCATGCCGGACTATCCACAACGATAGTCCCCATGCCGGACTATCCAAAACGATAGTCCCAATGCCGGACTATCCAAAACGATAGTCCCCATACCGGACTATCCAAAACGATAGTCCCCATGCCGGACTATCCAAAACGATAGTCCCCATGCCGGACTATCCAAAACAATAGTCCCCATGCCGGACTATCCAAAACGATAGTCCCAATGCCGGACTATCCAAAACGATAGTCCCCATGTTGGACTATCCAAAACGATAGTCTCCATGCCGGACTATCCAAAACGATAGTCCCCATGCTGGACTATCCAAATCGATAGTCCCCATGCCGGACTATCCAAAACGATAGTCCCCATGCAGGACTATCCAAAACGATAGTCCCAATGCCGGACTATCCAAAACGATAGTCCCCATGTCGGACTATCCAAAACGATAGTCCCCATGCAGGACTATCCAAAACGATAGTCCCAATGCCGGACTATCCAAAACGATAGTCCCCATGTCGGACTATCCAAAACGATAGTCCCCATGCCTGACTATCCAAAACGATGGTCCCCATGCCTTACTATCCAAAACGATAGTCCACATGACGGACTATCCAAAACGATAGTCCCCATGCCGGACTATCCGAAACGATAGTCCCCATGCCGGACTATCCAAAACGATAGTCCCCATGCCGGACTATCCAAAACGATAGTCCCCATGCCGGACTATCCAAAACGATAGTCAAAATGCCGGACTATCTAAAACGATAGTCCCAATGCCGGACTATCCAAAACGATAGTCCCCATGTCAGTCTATCCAAAACGATAGTCCCCATGCCGGAATATCCAAAACGATAGTCCCCATGCCGGACTCTCCAAAACGGTAGTCCCCATGCCGGACTATCCAAAACGATAGTCAACATGCCGGACTATCCAAAACGATAGTCAAAAGGCCGGACTATCCAAAACGATAGTCTACATGTCAGACTATCCAAAACGATAGTCCCATGCCGGACTATCCAAAACGATAGTCCCCATGCCGGACTATCCACAACTATAGTCCCCATGCCGGACTATCCAAAACGATAGTCCCAATGCCGGACTATCCAAAACGATAGTCCCCATACCGGACTATCCAAAACGATAGTCCCCATGCCGGACTATCTAAAACGATAGTCCCCATGCCGGACTATCCAAAACAATAGTCCACATGCCGGACTATCCAAAACGATAGTCCACATGCCGGACTATCCAAAACGATAGTCCCCATGCCGGACTATCCAAAACGATAGTCAACATGCCGGACTATCCAAAACGATAGTCCCTATGCCGGACTATCCAAAACGATAGTCCCCATGTTGGACTATCCAAAACGATAGTCCCCATGGTGGACTATCCAAAACGATAGTCTCCATGACGGACTATCCAAAACGATAGTCCCCATGCCAGACTATCCAAATCGATAGTCCTTATGCCGGACTATCCAAAACGATAGTCCCCATGCAGGACTATCCAAAACGATAGTCCCAATGCCGGACTATCCAAAACGATAGTCCCAATGTCGGACTATCCAAAAAGATAGTCCCCATGCAGGACTATCCAAAACGATAGTCCCAATGCCGGACTATCCAAAACGATAGTCCCCATGTCGGACTATCCAAAATGATAGTCCCCATGCCGGACTATCCAAAACGATAGTCCCTATGCCGGACTATCCAAAACGATAGTCCCCATGCCTGACTATCCAAAACGATAGTCCCCATGCAGGACTATCCAAAACGATAGTCCTTGTGCCTCACTATCCAAAACGCTAGTCCCCATGCCGGACTATCCAAAACGATAGTCCCAATGCTGGACTAACCAAAACGATAGTCCCCATGCCGGACTATCCAAAACGATAGTCCCAATGCCGGACTATCCAAAACGATAGTCCTCATGCCGGACTATATAAAACGATAGTCCCAATGCCGGACTATCCAAAACGATAGTCTTCATGTCGGACTATCCCAAACGATAGTCCCCATGCCGGACTATCCAAAACGATCGTCGCAATGACGGACTATCCAAAACGATAGTCCCAATGCCGGACTATCCAAAACGATAGACCCCCTACCGGACTATCAAAAACGATAGTCCCCATGTCAGACTATCCAAAACGATTGTCCCCATGCCGGACTATCCAAAACGATAGTCCCCATGCCAGACTATCCAAAACAATAGTCCCCATGCCGGACTATCCAAAACGATAGTCAACATGCCGGACTATCCAAAACGATAGTCCCAATGCCGGACTATCCAAAACGATAGTCCCCATGTCGGACTATCCAAAACGATAGTCCCCATGCTGGACTATTCAAAACGATAGTCCCCATGCCGGACTATCCAAAACGGTAGTCCCCATGCCGGACTATCCAAAACGATAGTCCCCATGCCGGACTATCCAAAACAATAGTCCCCATGCCGGACTATCCAAAACGATAGTCCCAATTCCGGACTATCCAAAACGATAGTCCCCATGTTGGACTATCCAAAACGCTAGTCCCCATGCCGGAATATCCAAAACGATAGTCCCCATGCCGGACTCTCCAAAACGGTAGTCCCCATGCCGGACTATCCAAAACGATAGTCAACATGCCGGACTATCCAAAACGATAGTCAAAATGCCTGACTATCCAAAACGATAGTCTCCATGCCGGACTATCCAAAACGATAGTCCCATGCCGGACTATCTAAAACGATAGTCCCCATGCAGGACTATCCAAAACGATAGTCCCAATGCCGGACTATCCAAAACGATAGTCCCCATGTCGGACTATCCAAAACGATAGTCCCCATGCCGGACTATCCAAAACGATAGTCCCAATGCCGGACTATCCAAAACGATAGTCCCCATGTCGGACTATCCAAAACGATAGTCCCCATGCCTGACTATCCAAAACGATAGTCCCCATGCCTTACTATCCAAAACGATAGTCCACATGACGGACTATCCAAAACGATAGTCCCCATGCCGGACTATCCGAAACGATAGTCCCCATGCCGGACTATCCAAAACGATAGTCCCCATGCAGGACTATCCAAAACGATAGTCCCCATGCCGGATTATCCAAAACGATAGTCCCCATGCCGGACTATCCAAAACGATAGTCAAAATGCCGGACTATCTAAAACGATAGTCCCAATGCCGGACTATCCAAAACGATAGTCCCCATGCCGGAATATCCAAAACGATAGTCCCCATGCCGGACTCTCCAAAACGGTAGTCCCCATGCCGGACTATCCAAAACGATAGTCAACATGCCGGACTATCCAAAACGATAGTCAAAAGGCCGGACTATCCAAAACGATAGTCTACATGCCAGACTATCCAAAACGATAGTCCCCATGCCGGACTATCCAAAACGATAGTCAAAATGCCGGACTATCTAAAACGATAGTCCCAATGCCGGACTATCCAAAACGATAGTCCCCATGTCAGTCTATCCAAAACGATAGTCCCCATGCCGGAATATCCAAAACGATAGTCCCCATGCCGGACTCTCCAAAACGGTAGTCCCCATGCCGGACTATCCAAAACGATAGTCAACATGCCGGACTATCCAAAACGATAGTCAAAAGGCCGGACTATCCAAAACGATAGTCTACATGTCAGACTATCCAAAACGATAGTCCCATGCCGGACTATCCAAAACGATAGTCCCCATGCCGGACTATCCACAACTATAGTCCCCATGCCGGACTATCCAAAACGATAGTCCCAATGCCGGACTATCCAAAACGATAGTCCCCATACCGGACTATCCAAAACGATAGTCCCCATGCCGGACTATCTAAAACGATAGTCCCCATGCCGGACTATCCAAAACAATAGTCCACATGCCGGACTATCCAAAACGATAGTCCACATGCCGGACTATCCAAAACGATAGTCCCCATGCCGGACTATCAAAAACGATAGTCCCCATGCCGGACTATCCAAAACGATAGTCCCCATGCCGGACTATCCAAAACGATAGTCAACATGCCGGACTATCCAAAACGATAGTCCCTATGCCGGACTATCCAAAACGATAGTCCCCATGTTGGACTATCCAAAACGATAGTCCCCATGTTGGACTATCCAAAACGATAGTCTCCATGACGGACTATCCAAAACGATAGTCCCCATGCCAGACTATCCAAATCGATAGTCCTTATGCCGGACTATCCAAAACGATAGTCCCCATGCAGGACTATCCAAAACGATAGTCCCAATGCCGGACTATCCAAAACGATAGTCCCAATGTCAGACTATCCAAAAAGATAGTCCCCATGCAGGACTATCCAAAACGATAGTCCCAATGCCGGACTATCCAAAACGATAGTCCCCATGTCGGACTATCCAAAATGATAGTCCCCATGCCGGACTATCCAAAACGATAGTCCCTATGCCGGACTATCCAAAACGATAGTCCCCATGCCTGACTATCCAAAACGATAGTCCCCATGCAGGACTATCCAAAACGATAGTCCTTGTGCCTCACTATCCAAAACGCTAGTCCCCATGCCGGACTATCCAAAACGATAGTCCTAATGCTGGACTAACCAAAACGATAGTCCCCATGCCGGACTATCCAAAACGATAGTCCCAATGCCGGACTATCCAAAACGATAGTCCCCATGCCGGACTATATAAAACGATAGTCCCAATGCCGGACTATCCAAAACGATAGTCTTCATGTCGGACTATCCCAAACGATAGTCCCCATGCCGGACTATCCAAAACGATCGTCGCAATGACGGACTATCCAAAACGATAGTCCCAATGCCGGACTATCCAAAAGGATAGACCCCCTACCGGACTATCAAAAACGATAGTCCCCATGTCAGACTATCCAAAACGATTGTCCCCATGCCGGACTATCCAAAACGATAGTCCCCATGCCAGACTATCCAAAACAATAGTCCCCATGCTTGACTATCCAAAACGATAGTCAACATGCCGGACTATCCAAAACGATAGTCCCAATGCCGGACTATCCAAAACGATAGTCCCCATGTCGGACTATCCAAAACGATAGTCCCCATGATGGACTATTCAAAACGATAGTCCCCATGCCGGACTATCCAAAACGGTAGTCCCCATGCCGGACTATCCAAAACGATAGTCCCCATGCCGGACTATCCAAAACAATAGTCCCCATGCCGGACTATCCAAAACGATAGTCCCAATTCCGGACTATCCAAAACGATAGTCCCCATGTTGGACTATCCAAAACGCTAGTCCCCATGCCGGAATATCCAAAACGATAGTCCCCATGCCGGACTCTCCAAAACGGTAGTCCCCATGCCGGACTATCCAAAACGATAGTCAACATGCCGGACTATCCAAAACGATAGTCAAAATGCCTGACTATCCAAAACGATAGTCTCCATGCCGGACTATCCAAAACGATAGTCCCATGCCGGACTATCCAAAACGATAGTCCCCATGCAGGACTATCCAAAACGATAGTCCCAATGCCGGACTATCCAAAACGATAGTCCCCATGTCGGACTATCCAAAACGATAGTCCCCATGCCGGACTATCCAAAACGATAGTCCCAATGCCGGACTATCCAAAACGATAGTCCCAATGTCGGACTATCCAAAACGATAGTCCCCATGCCTGACTATCCAAAACGATAGTCCCCATGCCTTACTATCCAAAACGATAGTCCACATGACGGACTATCCAAAACGATAGTCCCCATGCCGGACTATCCGAAACGATAGTCCCCATGCCGGACTATCCAAAACGATAGTCCCCATGCCGGACTATCCAAAACGATAGTCCCCATGCCGGATTATCCAAAACGATAGTCCCCATGCCGGACTATCCAAAACGATAGTCAAAATGCCGGACTATCTAAAACGATAGTCCCAATGCCGGACTATCCAAAACGATAGTCCCCATGCCGGAATATCCAAAACGATAGTCCCCATGCCGGACTCTCCAAAACGGTAGTCCCCATGCCGGACTATCCAAAACGATAGTCAACATGCCGGACTATCCAAAACGATAGTCAAAAGGCCGGACTATCCAAAACGATAGTCTACATGCCAGACTATCCAAAACGATAGTCCCATGCCGGACTATCCAAAACGATAGTCCCCATGCCGGACTATCCACAACTATAGTCCCCATGCCGGACTATCCAAAACGATAGTCCCAATGCCGGACTATCCAAAACGATAGTCCCCATACCGGACTATCCAAAACAATAGTCCCCATGCCGGACTTTCTAAAACGATAGTCCCCATGCCGGACTATCCAAAACAATAGTCCACATGCCGGACTATCCAAAACGATAGTCCACATGCCGGACTATCCAAAACGATAGTCCCCATGCCGGACTATCAAAAAAGATAGTCCCCATGCCGGACTATCCAAAACGATAGTCCCCATGCCGGACTATCCAAAACGATAGTCAACATGCCGGACTATCCAAAACGATAGTCCCTATGCCGGACTATCCAAAACGATAGTCCCCATGTTGGACTATCCAAAACGATAGTCCCCATGTTGGACTATCCAAAACGATAGTCTCCATGCCGGACTATCCAAAACGATAGTCCCCATGCCAGACTATCCAAATCGATAGTCCTTATGCCGGACTATCCAAAACGATAGTCCTCATGCAGGACTATCCAAAACGATAGTCCCAATGCAGGACTATCCAAAACGATAGTCCCCATGTCAGACTATCCAAAACGATTGTCCCCATGCCGGACTATCCAAAACGATAGTCCCCATGCCAGACTATCCAAAACAATAGTCCCCATGCCGGACTATCCAAAACGATAGTCAACATGCCGGACTATCCAAAACGATAGTCCCAATGCCGGACTATCCAAAACGATAGTCCCCATGTCGGACTATCCAAAACGATAGTCCCCATGCTGGACTATTCAAAACGATAGTCCCCATGCCGGACTATCCAAAACGGTAGTCCCCATGCCGGACTATCCAAAACGATAGTCCCCATGCCGGACTATCCAAAACAATAGTCCCCATGCCGGACTATCCAAAACGATAGTCCCAATTCCGGACTATCCAAAACGATAGTCCCCATGTTGGACTATCCAAAACGCTAGTCCCCATGCCGGAATATCCAAAACGATAGTCCCCATTCCGGACTCTCCAAAACGGTAGTCCCCATGCCGGACTATCCAAAACGATAGTCAACATGCCGGACTATCCAAAACGATAGTCAAAATGCCTGACTATCCAAACGATAGTCTCCATGCCGGACTATCCAAAACGATAGTCCCATGCCGGACTATCCAAAACGATAGTCCCCATGCCGGACTATCCACAACGATAGTCCCCATGCCGGACTATCCAAAACGATAGTCCCAATGCCGGACTATCCAAAACGATAGTCCCCATACCGGACTATCCAAAACGATAGTCCCCATGCCGGACTATCCAAAACGATAGTCCCCATGCCGGACTATCCAAAACAATAGTCCCCATGCCGGACTATCCAAAACGATAGTCCCAATGCCGGACTATCCAAAACGATAGTCCCCATGTTGGACTATCCAAAACGATAGTCTCCATGCCGGACTATCCAAAACGATAGTCCCCATGCCGGACTATCCAAATCGATAGTCCCCATGCCGGACTATCCAAAACGATAGTCCCCATGCAGGACTATCCAAAACGATAGTCCCAATGCCGGACTATCCAAAACGATAGTCCCCATGCAGGACTATCCAAAACGATAGTCCCAATGCCGGACTATCCAAAACGATAGTCCCCATGCCGGACTATCCAAAATGATAGTCCCCATGTCGGACTATCAAAAATGATAGTCCCCATGCCGGACTATCCAAAGAAATAGTCCCCATGCCGGACTATCCAAAACGATAGTCCCCATACCGGACTATCCAAAACGATAGTCCCCATGCCGGACTATCCAAAACGATAGTCCCCATGCCGGACTATCCAAAACAATAGTCCCCATGCCGGACTATCCAAAACGATAGTCCCAATGCCGGACTATCCAAAACGATAGTCCCCATGTTGGACTATCCAAAACGATAGTCTCCATGCCGGACTATCCAAAACGATAGTCCCCATGCCGGACTATCCAAATCGATAGTCCCCATGCCGGACTATCCAAAACGATAGTCCCCATGCAGGACTATCCAAAACGATAGTCCCAATGCCGGACTATCCAAAACGATAGTCCCCATGCAGGACTATCCAAAACGATAGTCCCAATGCCGGACTATCCAAAACGATAGTCCCCATGCCGGACTATCCAAAATGATAGTCCCCATGTCGGACTATCAAAAATGATAGTCCCCATGCCGGACTATCCAAAGAAATAGTCCCCATGCCGGACTATCCAAAACGAAAGTCCCCATGCCGGACTATCCAAAACGGTAGTTCCCATGCCGGACCATCCAAAACGATAGTCAGCATGCCGGACTATCCAAAACGATAGTCAACATGCCGGACTATCCAAAACGATAGTCATCATGCCGGAATATCCAAAACGATAGTCCCATGCCGGACTATCCAAAACGATAGTCCCTATGCCGGACTATCCAAAACGATAGTCCCCATGCCTGACTATCCAAAACGATAGTCCCCATGCAGGACTATCCAAAACGATAGTCCTTGTGCCTCACTATCCAAAACGCTAGTCCCCATGCCGGACTATCCAAAACGATAGTCTCAATGCTGGATTATCCAAAACGATAGTCCCCATGCCGGACTATCCAAAACGATAGTCCCAATGCCGGACTATCCAAAACGATAGTCCCCATGCCGGACTATATAAAACGATAGTCCCAATGCCGGACTATCCAAAACGATAGTCTTCATGTCGGACTATCCCAAACGATAGTCCCCATGCCGGACTATCCAAAACGATCGTCGCAATGACGGACTATCCAAAACGATAGTCCCAATGCCGGACTATCCAAAACGATAGACCCCCTGCCGGACTATCCAAAACGATAGTCCCCATGTCAGACTATCCAAAACGATTGTCCCCATGCCGGACTATCCAAAACGATAGTCCCCATGCCAGACTATCCAAAACAATAGTCCCCATGCCGGACTATCCAAAACGATAGTCAACATGCCGGACTATCCAAAACGATAGTCCCAATGCCGGACTATCCAAAACGATAGTCCCCATGTCGGACTATCCAAAACGATAGTCCCCATGCTGGACTATTCAAAACGATAGTCTCCATGCCGGACTATCCAAAACGGTAGTCCCCATGCCGGACTATCCAAAACGATAGTCCCCATGCCGGACTATCCAAAACAATAGTCCCCATGCCGGACTATCCAAAACGATAGTCCCAATTCCGGACTATCCAAAACGATAGTCCCCATGTTGGACTATCCAAAACGCTAGTCCCCATGCCGGAATATCCAAAACGATAGTCCCCATTCCGGACTCTCCAAAACGGTAGTCCCCATGCCGGACTATCCAAAACGATAGTCAACATGCCGGACTATCCAAAACGATAGTCAAAATGCCTGACTATCCAAACGATAGTCTCCATGCCGGACTATCCAAAACGATAGTCCCATGCTTGACTATCCAAAACGATAGTCCCCATGCCGGACTATCCACAACGATAGTCCCCATGCCGGACTATCCAAAACGATAGTCCCAATGCCGGACTATCCAAAACGATAGTCCCCATACCGGACTATCCAAAACGATAGTCCCCATGCCGGACTATCCAAAACGATAGTCCCCATGCCGGACTATCCAAAACAATAGTCCCCATGCCGGACTATCCAAAACGATAGTCCCAATGCCGGACTATCCAAAACGATAGTCCCCATGTTGGACTATCCAAAACGATAGTCTCCATGCCGGACTATCCAAAACGATAGTCCCCATGCCGGACTATCCAAATCGATAGTCCCCATGCCGGACTATCCAAAACGATAGTCCCCATGCAGGACTATCCAAAACGATAGTCCCAATGCCGGACTATCCAAAACGATAGTCCCCATGCAGGACTATCCAAAACGATAGTCCCAATGCCGGACTATCCAAAACGATAGTCCCCATGCCGGACTATCCAAAATGATAGTCCCCATGTCGGACTATCAAAAATGATAGTCCCCATGCCGGACTATCCAAAGAAATAGTCCCCATGCCGGACTATCCAAAACGATAGTCCCCATACCGGACTATCCAAAACGATAGTCCCCATGCCGGACTATCCAAAACGATAGTCCCCATGCCGGACTATCCAAAACAATAGTCCCCATGCCGGACTATCCAAAACGATAGTCCCAATGCCGGACTATCCAAAACGATAGTCCCCATGTTGGACTATCCAAAACGATAGTCTCCATGCCGGACTATCCAAAACGATAGTCCCCATGCCGGACTATCCAAATCGATAGTCCCCATGGCGGACTATCCAAAACGATAGTCCCCATGCAGGACTATCCAAAACGATAGTCCCAATGCCGGACTATCCAAAACGATAGTCCCCATGCAGGACTATCCAAAACGATAGTCCCAATGCCGGACTATCCAAAACGATAGTCCCCATGCCGGACTATCCAAAATGATAGTCCCCATGTCGGACTATCAAAAATGATAGTCCTAATGCCGGACTATCCAAAGAAATAGTCCCCATGCCGGACTATCCAAAACGATAGTCCCCATGCCGGACTATCCAAAACGGTAGTTCCCATGCCGGACCATCCAAAACGATAGTCAGCATGCCGGACTATCCAAAACGATAGTCAAAATGCCGGACTATCCAAAACGATAGTCATCATGCCGGACTATCCAAAACGATAGTCCCATGCCGGACTATCCAAAACGATAGTCCCTATGCCGGACTATCCAAAACGATAGTCCCCATGCCTGACTATCCAAAACGATAGTCCCCATGCAGGACTATCCAAAACGATAGTCCTTGTGCCTCACTATCCAAAACGCTAGTCCCCATGCCGGACTATCCAAAACGATAGTCCCAATGCTGGACTATCCAAAACGATAGTCCCCATGCCGGACTATCCAAAACGATAGTCCCAATGCCGGACTATCCAAAACGATAGTCCCCATGCCGGACTATATAAAACGATAGTCCCAATGCCGGACTATCCAAAACGATAGTCCCATGCCAGGCTATCCAAAACGATAGTCCCTATGCCGGACTATCCAAAACGATAGTCCCCATGCCTGACTATCCAAAACGATAGTCCCCATGCAGGACTATCCAAAACGATAGTCCTTGTACCTCACTATCCAAAACGCTAGTCCCCATGCCGGACTATCCAAAACGGATAGTCCCAATGCTGGACTATCCAAAACGATAGTCCCCATGCCGGACTATCCAAAACGATAGTCCCAATGCCGGACTATCCAAAACGATAGTCCCCATGTCGGACTATATAAAACGATAGTCCCAATGCCGGACTATCCAAAACGATAGTCTTCATGTCGGACTATCCCAAACGATAGTCCCCATGCCGGACTATCCAAAACGATCGTCGCAATGACGGACTATCCAAAATGATAGTCCCAATGCCGGACTATCCAAAACGATAGCCCCCCCTGCCGGACTATCCAAAACGATAGTCCCCATGTCAGACTATCCAAAACGATTGTCCCCATGCCGGACTATCCAAAACGATAGTCCCAATGCCGGACTATCCAAAACGATAGCCCCTGCCGGACTATCCAAAACGATAGTCCCCATGTCAGACTATCCAAAACGATTGTCCCCATGCCGGACTATCCAAAACGATAGTCCCCATGCCGGACTATCCAAAACAATAGTCCCAATGCCGGACTATCCAAAACGATAGTCCCCATGTCGGACTATCCAAAACGATAGTCCCCATGCTGGACTATCCAAAACAATAGTCCCCATGCCGGACTATCCAAAACGATAGTCCCAATTCGGACTATCCAAAACGATAGTCCCCATGCCGGACTATCCAAAACAATAGTCCCCATGCCGGACTATCCAAAACGATAGTCCCAATGCCGGACTATCCAAAACGATAGTCCCCATGTTGACTATCCAAACGATAGTCTTCATGCCGGACTATCCAAAACGATAGTCCCCATGCCGGACTATCCAAATCGATAGTCCCCATGCCGGACTATCCAAAACGATAGTCCCCATGCAGGACTATCCAAAACGATAGTCCCAATGCCGGACTATCCAAAACGATAGTCCCCATGTCGGACTATCCAAAACGATAGTCCCCATGCAGGACTATCCAAAACGATAGTCCTAATGCCGGACTATCCAAAACGATAGTCCCCATGTCGGACTATCCAAAATGATAGTCCCCATGCCTGACTATCCAAAACGATAGTCCCCATGCCGGACTATCCGAAACGATAGTCCCCATGCCGGACTATCCAAAACGATAGTCCCCATGCCGGACTATCCAAAAACGATAGTCAACATGCCGGACTATCCAAAACGATAGTCCCAATGCCGGACTATCCAAAACGATAGTCCCCATGTTGAACTATCCAAAACGATAGTCCCCATGCCGGACTATCCAAAACGATAGTCCCCATGCCGGACTATCCAAAACGATAGTCCCCATGCCGGACTATCCAAAATGATAGTCCCCATGTCGGACTATCAAAAATGATAGTCCCCATACCGGACTATCCAAAGAGATAGTCCCCATGCCGGACTATCCAAAACGATAGTCCCCATGCCGGACTATCCAAAACGGTAGTTCCCATGCCGGACCATCCAAAACAATAGTCAGCATGCCGGACTAACCAAAACGATAGTCAACATGCCGGACTATCCAAAACGATAGTCATCATGCCGGACTATCCAAAACGATAGTCCCCATGTCAGACTATCTAAAACGATTGTCCCCATGCCGGACTATCCAAAACGATAGTCCCCATGCCGGACTATCCAAAACGATAGTCCCCATGCCGGACTATCCAAAACGATAGTCAACATGCCGGACTATCCAAAACGATAGTCCCCATGCCGGACTATCCAAAACGATAGTCCCAATGCCGGACTATCCAAAACGATAGTCCCCATGCCGGAATATCCAAAACGCTAGTCCCCATGCCGGAATATCCAAAAACGATAGTCCCCATGCCGGACTCTCCAAAACGGTAGTCCCCATGCCGGACTATCCAAAACGATAGTCAACATGCCGGACTATCCAAAACGATAGTCAAAATGCCTGACTATCCAAAACAATAGTCTCCATGCCGGACTATCCAAAACGATAGTCCCATGCCGGACTATCCAAAACGATAGTCCCCATGCCGGACTATCCACAAAGATAGTCCCCATGCCGGAGTATCCAAAACGATAGTCCCAATGGCCGGACTATCCAAAACGATAGTCCCCATACCGGACTATCCAAAACGATAGTCCCTATGCCGGACTATCCAAAACGATAGTCCCCATGCCGGACTATCCAAAACAATAGTCCCCATGCCGGACTATCCAAAACGATAGTCCCAATGCCGGACTATCCAAAACGATAGTCCCCATGTTGGACTATCCAAACGATAGTCTCCATGCCGGACTATCCAAAACGATAGTCCCATGCCGGACTATCCAAAACGATAGTCCCCATGCCGGACTATCTCAACGATAGTCCCCATGCCGGACTATCCAAAACGATAGTCCCAATGCCGGACTATCCAAAACGATAGTCCCCATACCGGACTATTAAAAACGATAGTCCCCATGCCGGACTATCCAAAACGATAGTCCCCATGCCGGACTATCCAAAACAATAGTCCCCATGCCGGACTATCCTAAAACGATAGTCCCAATGCCGGACTATCCAAAACGATAGTCCCCATGTTGGACTATCCAAAACGATAGTCTCCATGCCGGACTATCCAAAACGATAGTCCCCATGCCGGACTATCTAAATCGATAGTCCCCATGCCGGACTATCCAAAACGATAGTCCCCATGCAGGACTATCCAAAACGATAGTCCCAATGCCGGACTATCCAAAACGATAGTCCCCATGCAGGACTATCCAAAACGATAGTCCCAATGCCGGACTATCCAAAACGATAGTCCCCATGTCGGACTATAAAAAATGATAGTCCCCATGCCGGACTATCCAAAGAAATAGTCCCCATGCCGGACTATCCAAAACGATAGTCCCCATACCGGACTATCCAAAACGATAGTCCCCATGCGGACTATCCAAAACGATAGTCCCCATGCCGGACTATCCAAAACAATAGTCCCCATGCCGGACTATCCAAAACGATAGTCCCAATGCCGGACTATCCAAAACGATAGTCCCCATGTTGGACTATCCAAAACGATAGTCTCCATGCCGGACTATCCAAATCGATAGTCCCCATGCCGGACTATCCAAATCGATAGTCCCCATGCCGGACTATCCAAAACGATAGTCCCCATGCAGGACTATCCAAAACGATAGTCCCAATGCCGGACTATCCAAAACGATAGTCCCCATGCATGACTATCCAAAACGATAGTCCCAATGCCGGACTATCCAAAACGATAGTCCCCATGCCGGACTATCCAAAATGATAGTCCCCATGTCGGACTATCAAAAATGATAGTCCTAATGCCGGACTATCTAAAGAAATAGTCCCCATGCCGGACTATCCAAAACGATAGTCCCCATGCCGGACTATCCAAAACGGTAGTTCCCATGCCGGACCATCCAAAACGATAGTCAGCATGCCGGACTATCCAAAACGATAGTCAACATGCCGGACTATCCAAAACGATAGTCATCATGCTTGACTATCCAAAACGATAGTCCCATGCCGGACTATCCAAAACGATAGTCCCTATGCCGGACTATCCAAAACGATAGTCCCCATGCCTGACTATCCAAAACGATAGTCCCCATGCAGGACTATCCAAAACGATAGTCCTTGTGCCTCACTATCCAAAACGCTAGTCCCCATGCCGGACTATCCAAAACGATAGTCCCAATGCTGGACTATCCAAAACGATAGTCCCCATGCCGGACTATCCAAAACGATAGTCCCAATGCCGGACTATCCAAAACGATAGTCCCCATGCCGGACTATATAAAACGATAGTCCCAATGCCGGACTATCCAAAACGATAGTCCCATGCCAGGCTATCCAAAACGATAGTCCCTATGCCGGACTATCCAAAACGATAGTCCCCATGCCTGACTATCCAAAACGATAGTCCCCATGCAGGACTATCCAAAACGATAGTCCTTGTGCCTCACTATCCAAAACGCTAGTCCCCATGCCGGACTATCCAAAACGATAGTCCCAATGCTGGACTATCCAAAACGATAGTCCCCATGCCGGACTATCCAAAACGATAGTCCCAATGCCGGACTATCCAAAACGATAGTCCCCATGTCGGACTATATAAAACGATAGTCCCAATGCCGGACTATCCAAAACGATAGTCTTCATGTCGGACTATCCCAAACGATAGTCCCCATGCCGGACTATCCAAAACGATCGTCGCAATGACGGACTATCCAAAATGATAGTCCCAATGCCGGACTATCCAAAACGATAGCCCCCCTGCCGGACTATCCAAAACGATAGTCCCCATGTCAGACTATCCAAAACGATTGTCCCCATGCCGGACTATCCAAAACGATAGTCCCAATGCCGGACTATCCAAAACGATAGCCCCCTGCCGGACTATCCAAAACGATAGTCCCCATGTCAGACTATCCAAAACGATTGTCCCCATGCCGGACTATCCAAAACGATAGTCCCCATGCCGGACTATCCAAAACAATAGTCCCAATGCCGGACTATCCAAAACGATAGTCCCCATGTCGGACTATCCAAAACGATAGTCCCCATGCTGACTATCCAAAACAATAGTCCCCATGCCGGACTATCCAAAACAATAGTCCCAATTCGGACTATCCAAAACGATAGTCCCCATGCCGGACTATCCAAAACAATAGTCCCATGCCGGACTATCCAAAACGATAGTCCCAATGCCGGACTATCCAAAACGATAGTCCCCATGTTGGACTATCCAAAACGATAGTCTTCATGCCGGACTATCCAAAACGATAGTCCCCATGCCGGACTATCCAAATCGATAGTCCCCATGCCGGACTATCCAAAACGATAGTCCCCATGCAGGACTATCCAAAACGATAGTCCCAATGCCGGACTATCCAAAACGATAGTCCCCATGTCGGACTATCCAAAACGATAGTCCCCATGCAGGACTATCCAAAACGATAGTCCTAATGCCGGACTATCCAAAACGATAGTCCCCATGTCGGACTATCCAAAATGATAGTCCCCATGCCTGACTATCCAAAACGATAGTCCCCATGCCGACTATCCGAAACGATAGTCCCCATGCCGGACTATCCAAAACGATAGTCCCCATGCCGGACTATCAAAACGATAGTCAACATGCCGGACTATCCAAAACGATAGTCCCAATGCCGGACTATCCAAAACGATAGTCCCCATGTTGAACTATCCAAAACGATAGTCCCCATGCCGGACTATCCAAAACGATAGTCCCCATGCCGGACTATCCAAAACGATAGTCCCATGCCGGACTATCCAAAATGATAGTCCCCATGTCGGACTATCAAAAATGATAGTCCCCATACCGGACTATCCAAAGAGATAGTCCCCCATGCCGGACTATCCAAAACGATAGTCCCCATGCCGGACTATCCAAAACGGTAGTTCCCATGCCGGACCATCCAAAACAATAGTCAGCATGCCGGACTATCCAAAACGATAGTCAACATGCCGGACTATCCAAAACGATAGTCATCATGCCGGACTATCAAAAACGATAATCCCAATGCCGGACTATCCAAAACGATAGTCCCCATGTTGGACTATCCAAAATGATAGTCCCCATGCCAAACTATCCAAAACGATCGTTCCAATGACGGACTATCCAAAACGATAGTCCCAATGCCGGACTATCCAAAACGATAGCCCCCCTGCCGGACTATCCAAAACAATAGTCCCCAAGTCAGACTATCCGAAACGATTGTCCCCATGCCGGACTATCCAAAACGATAGTCCCCATGCCGGACTATCCAAAACGATAGTCCCAATGCCGGACTATCCAAAACGATAGTCCCCATGTCGGACTATCCAAAACGATAGTCCCCATGCCGGACTATCCACAACGATAGTCCCCATGCCGGACTATCCAAAACGGTAGTCCCCATGCCGGACTATCCAAAACGATAGTCCCAATGCCGGACTAGCCAAAACGATAGTCCCCATGCCGGACTATTCAAAACGATAGTCCCCATGCCAGACTATCCAAAACGGTAGTCCCCATGCCGGACTATCCAAAACGATAGTCAACATGCCGGACTATCCAAAACGGTAGTGCCCATGCCGGACTATCCAAAACGATAGTCCCCATGCGGACTATCCAAAACCATAGTCCCAATGCCGGACTATCCAAAACGATAGTCCCCATGTCGGGCTATCCAAAAACCATAGTCCCAATGCCGGACTATCCAAAACGATAGTCCCCATGTCGGACTATCCAAAACGATAGTCCCCATGCCGGACTATCCAAAACGATAGTCCCGATGCCGGACTATCCAAAACGGTAGTCCTCATGCCGGACTATCCAAAACTATCCAAAACGATCGTTCCAATGACGGACTATCCAAAACGATAGTCCCAATGCCGGACTATCCAAAACGATAGCCCCCTGCCGGACTATACAAAACGATAGTCCCCATGTCAGACTATCCGAAACGATTGTCCCCATGCCGGACTATCCAAAAACGATAGTCCCCATGCCGGACTATCCAAAACGATAGTCCCCATGCCGGACTATTCAAAACGATAGTCCCTATGCCAGACTATCCAAAACGGTAGTCCCCATGCCGGACTATCCAAACGGTAGTCCCCATGCCGGACTATCCAAAACGATAGTCAAAATGCCGGACTAGCCAAAACGATAGTCCCCATGCCGGACTATTCAAAACGATAGTCCCCATGCCAGACTATCCAAAACGGTAGTCCCCATGCCGGACTATCCAAAACGATAGTCAACATGCCGGACTATCCAAAACGATAGTCCCCATGCCGGACTATCCAAAACGATAGTCCCCATGCCGGACTATCCAAAACCATAGTCCCAATGCCGGACTATCCAAAACGATAGTCCCCATGTCGGGCTATCCAAAACGATAGTCCCCGTGCCGGACTATCCAAAACGATAGTCCCCATGCCGGACTATTCAAAACGATAGTCCCCATGCTGGACTATCCAAAACGATAGTCCCCATGCCGGACTTTCCAAAACGATAGTCCCCATGCCGGACTATCCAAAACGATAGTCCCCATGCCGGACTATCCAAAACGATAGTCCCAACGCCGGACTAGCCAAAACGATAGTCCCCATGCCGGACTATTCAAAACGATAGTCCCCATGCCAGACTATCCAAAACGGTAATGCCGGACTATCCAAAACGATAGTCCCCATGCCGGACTATCCACAACGATAGTCTCCATGCCGGACTATCCAAAACGATAGTCCCAATGCCGGACTATCCAAAACGATAGTCCCCATGCCGGGCTATCCAAAACGATAGTCCCCATGCCGGACTATCCTAAACGATTGTCCCCTTGCCGGACAATCCAAAACGATAGTTAACATGCCGGACTATCCAAAACGGTAGTCCCCATGCCGGACTATCCAAAACGATAATCAACATGCCGGACTATCCAAAACGATAGTCCCAATGCCGGACTATCAAAACGATAGTCCTCATGCCGGACTATCCAAAACGATAGTCCCCATGCCGGACTATCCAAAACGATAGTCCCCATGCCGGACTATCCAAAACAATAGTCCAATGCCGGACTATCCAAAACGATAGTCCCTATGCAGGACTATCCAAAACGATAGTCCTCATGCCGGACTATCCAAAACGATAGTCCCAATGCCGGACTATCCAAAACGATAGTCCCCATGCCGGACTATCCAAAACGATAGTCCCTATGCCGGAATATCCTAAACGATAGTCCCCATGCCGACTATCCAAAACGATAGTTTCCATGCCGGACTATCCAAAACGATAGTCCACATGCCGGACTATCCAAAACGATAGTCCACATGCCAGACTATCCAAAACTATAGTCCCCATGCCGGGCTATCCAAAACGATAGTCCCCATGCCGGACTATCCAAAACGATAGTCCCCATGCCGGACTATCCTAAACGTTGGTCAACAAGCCGGACTATCCAAAACGATAGTCCC
The DNA here is from genome assembly GCA_030545055.2 of Neoaliturus tenellus. Classification (NCBI taxonomy): domain Eukaryota; kingdom Metazoa; phylum Arthropoda; class Insecta; order Hemiptera; family Cicadellidae; genus Neoaliturus; species Neoaliturus tenellus. Next base: position 126,486 of record JAQYXR010000121.1, read on the forward strand.
AATGCCGGACTATCCAAAACGATAGTCCCCATGTTGGACTATCCAAAATGATAGTCCCCATGCCAAACTATCCAAAACGATCGTTCCAATGACGGACTATCCAAAACGATAGTCCCAATGCCGGACTATCCAAAACGATAGCCCCCCTGCCGGACTATCCAAAACGATATTCCCCATGTCAGACTATCCGAAACGATTGTCCCCATGCCGGACTATCCAAAAGCATAGTCCCAATGCCGGACTATCCAAAACGATAGTCCCCATGTCGGGCTATCCAAAACGATAGTCCCCGTGCCGGACTATCCAAAACGATAGTCCCCATGCCGGACTATTCAAAACGATAGTCCCCATGCCGGACTATCCAAAACGATAGTCCCCATGCTGGACTTTCCAAAACGATAGTCCCCTTGCCGGACTATCCAAAACGATAGTCCCCATGCCGGACTATAAAAAAACGATAGTCCCAATGCCGGACTAGCCAAAACGATAGTCCCCATGCCGGACTATTCAAAACGATAGTCCCCATGCCAGACTATCCAAAACGGTAGTCCCCATGCGGGACTATCCAAAACGATAGTCCCCATGCCGGACTATCCACAACGATAGTCTCCATGCCGGACTATCCAAAACGATAGTCCCAATGCCGGACTATCCAAAACGATAGTCCCCATGCCGGACTATCCAAAACGATAGTCCTCATGCCGGACTATCCTAAACGATTGTCCCCTTGCCGGACAATCCAAAACGATAGTTCCCATGCCGGACTATCCAAAACGGTAGTCCCGCCGGACTATCCACAACGATAGTCAACATGCCGGACTATCCAAAACGATAGTCCCAATGCCGGACTATCCAAAACGATAGTCCTCATGCCGGACTATCCAAAACGATAGTCCCCATGCCGGACTATCCAAAACGATAGTCCCCATGCCGGACTATCCAAAACGATAGTCCCAATGCCAGACTATCCAAAACGATAGTCCCAATGCCGGACTATCCAAAACGATAGTCCTCATGCCGGACTATCCAAAACGATAGTCCCAATGCCGGACTATCTAAAACGATAGTCCCCCATGCCAGACTATCCAAAACGATAGTCCCCATGCCGGACTATCCAAAACGATAGTCCCCATGCCGGACTATTTGAAACGATAGTTTCCATGCCGGACTATCCAAAACGATAGTCCACATGCCGGACTATCTAAAACGATAGTCCACATGCCGGACTATCCAAAACTATAGTCCCCATGCCGGACTATCCAAAACGATAGTCCCCATGCCGGACTACCCAAAACGATAGTCCCCATGCCGACTATCCTAAACGTTAGTCAACAAGCCGGACTATCCAAAACGATAGTCCCAATGCCGGACTATCCAAAACGATAGTCCCCATGTTGGACTATCCAAAATGATAGTCCCCATGCCAAACTATCCAAAACGATCGTTCCAATGACGGACTATCCAAAACGATAGTCCCAATGCCGGACTATCCAAAACGATAGCCCCCCTGCCGGACTATCCAAAACGATAGTCTCCATGTCAGACTATCCGAAACGATTGTCCCATGCCGGACTATCCAAAAACGATAGTCCCCATGCCGGACTATCCAAAACGATAGTCCCCATGCCGGACTATTCAAAACGATAGTCCCCATGCCAGACTATCCAAAACGGTAGTCCCCATGCCGGACTATCCAAAACGGTAGCCCCCATGCCGGACTATCCAAAACGATAGTCAAAATGCCGGACTAGCCAAAACGATAGTCCCATGCCGGACTATTCAAAACGATAGTCCCCATGCCAGACTATCCAAAACGGTAGTCCCCATGCCGGACTATCCAAAACGATAGTCAACATGCCGGACTATCCAAAACGATAGTCCCCATGCCGGACTATCCAAAACGATAGTCCCCATGCCGGACTATTCAAAACGATAGTCCCCATGCTGGACTATCCAAAACGATAGTCCCCATGCCGGACTTTCCAAAACGATAGTCCCCATGCCGGACTATCCAAAACGATAGTCCCCATGCCGGACTATCCAAAACGATAGTCCCAATGCCGGACTAGCCAAAACAATAGTCCCCATGCCGGACTATTCAAAACGATAGTCCCCATGCCAGACTATCCAAAACGGTAGTCCCCATGCCGGACTATCCAAAACGATAGTCCCCATGCCGGACTATCCACAACGATAGTCTCCTTGCCGGACTATCCAAAACGATAGTCCCAATGCCGGACTATCCAAAACGATAGTCCCCATGCCGGACTATCCAAAACGATAGTCCCCATGCCGGACTATCCTAAACGATTGTCCCCTTGCCGGACAATCCAAAACGATAGTTCCCATGCCGGACTATCCAAAACGTAGTCCCCATGCCGGACTATCCAAAACGATAATCAACATGCCGGACTATCCAAAACGATAGTCCCAATGCCGAACTATCCAAAACGATAGTCCTCATGCCGGACTATCCAAAACGATAGTCCCCCATGCCGGACTATCCAAAACGATAGTCCCCATGCCGGACTATCCAAAACAATAGTCCCAATGCCGGACTATCCAAAACGATAGTCCCTATGCCGGACTATCCAAAACGATAGTCCTCATGCCGGACTATCCAAAACGATAGTCCCAATGCCGGACTATCCAAAACGATAGTCCCCATGCCGGACTATCCAAAACGATAGTCCTATGCCGGAATATCCTAAACGATAGTCCCCATGCCGGACTATCCAAAACGATAGTTTCCATGCCGGACTATCCAAAACGATAGTCCACATGCCGGACTATCCAAAACGATAGTCCACATGCCGGACTATCCAAAACTATAGTCCCCATGCCGGGCTATCCAAAACGATAGTTCCCATGCCGGACTATCCAAAACGATAGTCCCCATGCCGGACTATCCTAAACGTTGGTCAACAAGCCGGACTATCCAAAACGATAGTCCCAATGCCGGACTATCCAAAACGATAGTCCCCATGTTGGACTATCCAAAATGATAGTCCCCATGCCAAACTATCCAAAACGATCGTTCCAATGACGGACTATCCAACACGATAGTCCCAATGCCGGACTATCCTAAACGATAGCCCCCCTGCCGGACTATCCAAAACGATAGTCCCCATGTCAGACTATCCGAAACGATTGTCCCCATGCCGGACTATCCAAAACGATAGTCCCCGTGCCGGACTATCCAAAACGATAGTCCCCATGCCGGACTATCCAAAACAATAGTCATCAAGCCGGACTATCAAAAACGATAATCCCAATGCCGGACTATCCAAACGATAGTCCCCATGTTGGACTATCCAAAATGATAGTCCCCATGCCAAACTATCCAAAACGATCGTTCCAATGACGGACTATCCAAAACGATAGTCCCAATGCCGGACTATCCAAAACGATAGCCCCCCTGCCGGACTATCCAAAACAATAGTCCCCATGCCGGACTATCCACAACGATAGTCCCCATGCCGGACTATCCAAAACGGTAGTCCCCATGTCGGACTATCCAAAACGGTAGTCCCCATGCCGGACTATCCAAAACGATAGTCCCAATGCCGGACTAGCCAAAACGATAGTCCCATGCCGGACTATTCAAAACGATAGTCCCCATGCCAGACTATCCCAAACGGTAGTCCCCATGCCGGACTATCCAAAACGATAGTCAACATGCCGGACTATCCAAAACGATAGTGCCCATGCCGGACTATCCAAAACGATAGTCCCCATGCCGGACAATCCAAAACCATAGTCCCAATGCCGGACTATCCAAAACGATAGTCCCAATGTCGGGCTATCCAAAACGATAGTCCCCATGCCGGACTATCCAAAACCATAGTCCCAATGCCGGACTATCCAAAACGATAGTCCCATGTCGGACTATCCAAAACGATAGTCCCCATGCCGGACTATCCAAAACGATAGTCCCCATGCCGGACTATCCAAAACGGTAGTCCCCATGCCGGACTATCCAAAACCATAGTCCCAATGCCGGACTATCCAAAACCATAGTCCCAATGCCGGACTATCCAAAACGATAGTCCCCATGTCGGACTATCCAAAACGATATCCCCCATGCCGGACTATCCAAAACGATAGTCCCCATGCCGGACTATCCAAAACGGTAGTCCCCATGCCGGACTATCCAAAACGATAGTCAACATGCCGGACTATCTAAAACGATAGTCAACATGCCGGACTATCCAAAACGATAGTCTCCATGCCGGACCATCCAAAACGATAGTCACATAACGGACTATCCAAAACTATAGTCCCCATGCCAGACTATCCAAAACGATAGTCCCCATGCCAGACTATCCAAAACGATAGTCCCAATGCCGGACTATCCAAACGATAGTCCCCATGTCGGACTATCCAAAACGATAGTCCCCATGCCGGACTATCCAAAACGATAGTCCCCATGCCAGACTATCCAAAACGATAGTCCCCATGCCGGACTATCCAAAACGGTAGTCCCCATGCCGGAATATCAGAAACGATAGTCCCCATGCCGGACTATCCAAAACGATAGTCAACATGCCGGACTTTCCAAAACGATAGTCCCAATGCCGGACTATCCAAAACGATAGTCCCTATACTGGACTATCCAAAACGATAGTCCCCATGCCGGACTATCCAAAACGATAGTCCCAATGCCGGACTATCCAAAACGATAGTCCCCATGCCGGACTATCCAAAACGATAGTCCCCATGCCGGACTATCCAAAACTATAGTCCCCATGCCGGACTATCCAAAACGATAGTCCCCATGCCGGACTATCCAAAACAATAGTCCCCATGCCGGACTATCCTAAACGATAGTCCACATGCCGGACTATCCAAAACGATAGTCCACATGCCGGTCTATCCAAAACGATAGTCCCCATGCTGGACTATCCAAAACGATAGTCCCCATGCCGGACTATCCAAAATGATAGTCCCCATGCCGGACTATCCAAAACGGTAGTCCCCATGCCGGACTATCCAAAACGATAGTCAACATGCCGGACTATCTAAAACGATAGTCAACATGCCGGACTATCCAAAATGATAGTCTCCATGCCGGACCATCCAAAACGATAGTTACATAACGGACTATTTAAAACGATAGTCCCATGCCGGACTATCCAAAACGATAGTCAACATGCCGGACTATCTAAAACGATAGTCAACATGCCGGACTATCCAAAACGATAGTCTCCATGCCGGACCATCCAAAACGATAGTCACATAACGGACTATCCAAAACGATAGTACCCATGCCGGACTATCCAAAATGATAGTCCCCATGCCGGACTATCTAAAACGATAGTCCCAATGCCGGACTATTTAAAACGATAGTCCCCATGCCGGACTATCCAAAACGATAGTCCCCATGCCGGACTATCCAAAACGATAGTCCCCTTGCCGGACTATCCAAAACGGTAGTCCCCAATGCCGGACTATCCAAAACGATAGTCAACATGCCGGACTATCCAAATCCATAGTCCCAATGCCGGACTATCCAAAACGATAGTCCCCATGTCGGACTATCCAAAACGATAGTTCCCATGCCGGACTATCCAAAACGATAGTCCCCATGCCGGACTATCCAAAACGATAGTCCCCATGCCGGACTATCCAAATCGATAGTCAACATGCCGGACTATCTAAAACGATAGTCAACATGCCGGACTATCCAAAACGATAGTCTCCATGCCGGACCATCCAAAACGATAGTCACATAACGGACTATCCAAAACGATAGTCCCCATGCCGGACTATCCAAAACGATAGTCCCCATGCCGGACTATCCAAAACGATAGTCCCAATGCCGGACTATTTAAAACGATAGTCCCCATGCCGGACTATCCAAAAACGATAGTCCCCATGCCGGACTATCTAAAACGATAGTCCCCTTGCCGGACTATCCAAACCGATAGTCCCCATGCCGGACTATCCAAAACGATAGTCGCCATGCCGGACTATCCAAAACTATAGTCCCCATGCCAGACTATCCAAAACGATAGTCCCCATGCCGGACTATCCAAAACGGTAGTCCCCATGCCGGACTATCCAAAACGATAGTCAACATGCCTGACTATCTAAAACGATAGTCAACATGCCGGACTATCCAAAACGATTGTCTCCATGCCGGACCATCCAAAACGATAGTCACATAACGACTATCCAAAACGATAGTCCCCATGCCAGACTATCCAAAACGATAGTCCCAATGCCGGACTATCCAAAACGATAGTCCCCATGTCGGACTATCCAAAACGATAGTCCCCATGCCGGACTATCCAAAACGATAGTCCCCATGCCAGACTATCCAAAACGATAGTCCCCATGCCGGACTATCCAAAACGGTAGTCCCCATGCCGGAATATCAGAAACGATAGTCCCCATGCCGGACTATCCAAACGATAGTCAACATGCCGGACTTTCCAAAACGATAGTCCCAATGCCGGACTATCCAAAACGATAGTCCCTATACTGGACTATCCGAAACGATAGTCCCCATGCCGGACTATCCAAAACGATAGTCCTAATGCCGGACTATCCAAAACGATAGTCCCCATGCCGGACTATCCAAAACGATAGTCCCCATGCCGGACTATCCAAAACGATAGTCCCCATGCCGGACTATCCAAACGATAGTCCCCATGCCGGACTATCCAAAACGATAGTCCCCATGGCGGACTATCCAAAACAATAGTCCCCATGCCGGACTATCCTAAACCATAGTCCACATGCCGGACTATCCAAAACGATAGTCCACATGCCGGTCTATCCAAAACGATAGTCCCCATGCTGGACTATCCAAAATGATAGTCCCCATGCCGGACTATCCAAAACGATAGTCCCCATGCCGGACTATCCAAAACGGTAGTCCCCATGCCGGACTATCCAAAACGATAGTCAACATGCCGGACTATCTAAAACGATAGTCAACATGCCGGACTATCCAAAATGATAGTCTCCATGCCGGACCATCCAAAACGATAGTCACATAACGGACTATCCAAAACGATAGTCCCCATGCCGGACTATCCAAACGATAGTCAACATGCCGGACTATCTAAAACGATAGTCCCATGTCGGACTATCCAAAACGATAGTCGCCATGCCGGACTATCCAAAACTATAGTCCCCATGCCAGACTATCCAAACGATAGTCCCCATGCCGGACTATCCAAAACGGTAGTCCCCATGCCGGACTATCCAAAACGATAATCCCCATGCCGGACTATCCAAAACCATAGTCCCAATGCCGGACTATCCAAAACGATAGTCCCTATGTCGGACTATCCAAAACGATATCCCCCATGCCGGACTATCCAAAACGATAGTCCCCATGCCGGACTATCCAAAACGGTAGTCCCATGCCGGACTATCCAAAACGATAGTCAACATGCCGGACTATCTAAAACGATAGTCAACATGCCGGACTAACCAAAACGATAGTCTCCATGCGGACCATCCAAAACGATAGTCACATAACGGACTATCCAAACGATAGTCCCCATGCCAGACTATCCAAAACGATAGTCCCAATGCCGGACTATCCAAAACGATAGTCCCCATGTCGGACTATCCAAAACGATAGTCCCCATGCCGGACTATCCAAAACGATAGTCCCCATGCCAGACTATCCAAACGACAGTCCCCATGCCGGACTATCCAAAACGGTAGTCCCCATGCCGGAATATCAGAAACGATAGTCCCCATGCCGGACTATCCAAAACGATAGTCAACATGCCGGACTTTCCAAAACGATAGTCCCAATGCCGGACTATCAAAACGATAGTCCCTATACTGACTATCCAAAACGATAGTCCCCATGCCGGACTATCCAAAACGATAGTCCCAATGCCGGACTATCCAAAACGATAGTCCCCATGCCGGACTACCCAAAACGATAGTCCCCATGCCGGACTATCCAAAACGATAGTCCCCATGCCGGACTATCCAAAACGATAGTCCCCATGCCGGACTATCCAAAACAATAGTCCCCATGCCGGACTATCCTAACGATAGTCCACATGCCGGACTATCCAAAACGATAGTCCACATGCCGGTCTATCCAAAACGATAGTCCCCATGCTGGACTATCCAAAACGATAGTCCCCATGCCGGGACTATCCAAAACGATAGTCCCCATGCCGGACTATCCAAAACGGTAGTCCCCATGCCGCACTATCCAAAACGATAGTCAACATGCCGGACTATCTAAAACGATAGTCAACATGCCGGACTATCCAAAATGATAGTCTCCATGCCGGACCATCCAAAACGATAGTCACATAACGGACTATCCAAAACGATAGTCCCCATGCCGGACTATCCAAAACGATAGTCAACATGCCGGACTATCTAAAACGATAGTCAACATGCCGACTATCCAAAACGATAGTCTCCATGCCGGACTATCCAAAACGATAGTCACATAACGGACTATCCAAAACGATAGTCCCCATGCCGGACTATCCAAAATGATAGTCCCATGCCGGACTATCCAAAACGATAGTCCCAATGCCGGACTATTTAAAACGATAGTCCCCATGCCGGACTATCCAAAACGATAGTCCCCATGCCGGACTATCCAAAACGATAGTCCCCATGCCGGACTATCCAAAACGGTAGTCCCCATGCCGGACTATCCCAAACGATAGTCAACATGCGGACTATCCAAAACCATAGTCCCAATGCCGGACTATCCAAAACGATAGTCCCCATGTCGGACTATCCAAAACGATAGTTCCCATGCCGGACTATCCCAAAACGATAGTCCCATGCCGGACTATCCAAAACGGTAGTCCCCATGCAAGAATATCCAAATCGATAGTCAACATGCCGGACTATCTAAAACGATAGTCAACATGCCAGACTATCCAAAACCGATAGTCTCCATGCCGGACCATAACGATAGTCACATAACGGACTATCCAAAACGATAGTCCCCATGCCGGACTATCCAAAACGATAGTCCCCATGCCGGACTATCCAAAACGATAGTCCCAATGCCGGACTATCTAAAACGATAGTCCCCATGCCGGACTATCCAAAACGATAGTCCCCATGCCGGACTATCAAAAACGATAGTCCCCTTGCCGGACTATCCAAACCGATAGTCCCAATGCCGGACTATCCAAAACCATAGTCCCAATGCCGGACTATCCAAAACGATAGTCCCCATGTCGGACTATCCAAAACGATAGTCGCCATGCCGGACTATCCAAAACGATAGTCCCCATGTCGGGCTATCCAAAACGATAGTCCCCGTGCCGGACTATCCAAAACGATAGTCCCCATGCCGGACTATTCAAAACGATAGTCCCCATGCCGGACTATCCAAAACGATAGTCCCCATGCCGGACTTTCCAAAACGATAGTCCCCATGCCGGGCTATCCAAAACGATAGTCCCCATGCCGGACTATCCAAAACGATAGTCCCCAATGCCGGACTAGCCAAAACGATAGTCTCCATGCCAGACTATTCAAAACGATAGTCCCCATGCCAGACTATCCAAAACGGTAGTCCCCATGCGGGACTATCCAAAACGATAGTCCCCATGCCGGACTATCCACAACGATAGTCTCCATGCCGGACTATCCAAAACGATAGTCCCTATGGCGGACTATCCAAAACGATAGTCCCCATGCCGGACTATCCAAAACGATAGTCCCCATGCCGGACTATCCTAAACGATTGTCCCCTTGCCGGACTATCCAAAACGATAGTCCCCATGCCGGACTATTCAAAACGATAGTCCCCATGCCGGACTATCCAAAACGATAGTCCCCATGCCGGACTTTCCAAAACGATAGTCCCCATGCCGGGCTATCCAAAACGATAGTCCCCATGCCGGACTATCCAAAACGATAGTCCCAATGCCGGACTAGCCAAAACGATAGTCTCCATGCCAGACTATTCAAAACGATAGTCCCCATGCCAGACTATCCAAAACGGTAGTCCCCATGCGGGACTATCCAAAACGATAGTCCCCATGCCGGACTATCCACAACGATAGTCTCCATGCCGGACTATCCAAAACGATAGTCCCTATGGCGGACTATCCAAAACGATAGTCCCCATGCCGGACTATCCAAAACGATAGTCCCCATGCCGGACTATCCTAAACGATTGTCCCCTTGCCGGACAATCCAAAACGATAGTTCCCATGCCGGACTATCCAAAACGGTAGTCCCCATGCCGGACTATCTAAAACGGTAGTCCCCATGCCGGACTATCCAAAACGATAGTCCCAATGCCGGACTATCCAAAACGATAGTCCTCATGCCGGACTATCCAAAACGATAGTCCCCATGCCGGACTATCCAAAACGATAGTCCCCATGCCGGACTATCCAAAACGATAGTCCCAATGCCGGACTATCCAAAACGATAGTCCTTATGCCGGACTATCCAAAACGATAGTCCTCATGCCGGACTATCCAAAACGATAGTCCCAATGCCGGACTATCCAAAACGATAGTCCCCATGCCAGACTATCCAAAACGATAGTCCCCATGCCGGACTATCCAAAACGATAGTCCTCATGCCGGACTATCCAAAACGATAGTCCCCATGCCGGACTATCCAAAACGATAGTCCACATGCCGGACTATCCAAAACTATAGTCCCCATGCCGGACTATCCAAAACGATAGTCCCCATGCCGGACTATCCAAAACGATAGTCCCCATGCCGGACTATCCAAAACGATAGTCCCCATGCCGGACTATCCTAAACGTTAGTCAACAAGCCGGACTATCCAAAACGATAGTCCCAATGCCGGACTATCCAAAACGATAGTCCCCATGTTGGACTATTCAAAATGATAGTCCCCATGCCAAACTATCCAAAACGATCGTTCCAATGACGGACTATCCAAAACGATAGTCCCAATGCCGGACTATCCAAAACGATAGCCCCCCTGCCGGACTATCCAAAACGATAGTCCCCATGTCAGACTATCCGAAACGATTGTCCCCATGCCGGACTATCCAAAACGATAGTCCCCATGCCGGACTATCCAAAACGATAGTCCCCATGCCGGACTATTCAAAACGATAGTCCCCATGCCAGACTATCCAAAACGGTAGTCCCCATGCCGGACTATCCAAAACGGTAGTCCCCATGCCGGACTATCCAAAACGATAGTCCCAATGCCGGACTAGCCAAAACGATAGTCCCCATGCCGGACTATTCAAAACGATAGTCCCCATGCCAGACTATCCAAAACGGTAGTCCCCATGCCGGACTATCCAAAACGATAGTCAACATGCCGGACTATCCAAAACGATAGTCCCCATGCCGGACTATCCAAAACGATAGTCCCCATGCCGGACTATCCAAAACCATAGTCCCAATGCCGGACTATCCAAAACGATAGTCCCCATGTCGGGCTATCCAAAACGATAGTCCCCGTGCCGGACTATCCAAAACGATAGTCCCCATGCCGGACTATTTAAAACGATAGTCCCCATGCCGGACTATCCAAAACGATAGTCCCCATGCCGGACTATCCAAAACGTATCCCCCATGCCGGACTATCCAAAACGGTAGTCCCCATGCCGGACTATCCAAAACGATAGTCCCCATGCCGGACTATCCAAAACGATAGTCAACATGCCGGACTATCCTAAACGATAGTCCACATGCCGGACTATCCAAAACGATAGTCCACATGCCGGTCTATCCAAAACGATAGTCCCCATGCTGGACTATCCAAAACGATAGTCCCCATGCCGGACTATCCAAAACGGTAGTCCCCATGCCGGACTATCCAAAACGATAGTCAACATGCCGGACTATCTAAAACGATAGTCAACATGCCGGACTATCTAAAACGATAGTCAACATGCCGGACTATCTAAAACGATAGTCAACATGCCGGACTATCCAAAATGATAGTCTCCATGCCGGACCATCCAAAACGATAGTCACATAACGGACTATCCAAAACGATAGTCCCCATGCCGGACTATCCAAAACGATAGTCAACATGCCGGACTATCTAAAACGATAGTCAACATGCCGGACTATCCAAAACGATAGTCTCCATGCCGGACCATCCAAAACGATAGTCACATAACGGACTATCCAAAACGATAGTCCCTATGCCGGACTATCCAAAATGATAGTCCCCATGCCGGACTATCCAAAACGATAGTCCCAATGCCGGACTATTTAAAACGATAGTCCCCATGCCGGACTATCCAAAACGATAGTCCCCATGCCGGACTATCCAAAACGATAGTCCCCATGCCGGACTATCCAAAACAGTAGTCCCCATGCCGGACTATCCAAAACGATAGTCAACATGCCGGACTATCCAAAACCATAGTCCCAATGCCGGACTATCCAAAACGATAGTCCCCATGTCAGACTATCCAAAACGATAGTTCCCATGCCGGACTATCCAAATCGATAGTCAACATGCCGGACTATCTAAAACGATAGTCCCCATGCCGGACTATCCAAAACGATAGTCCCCATGCCGGACTATCCTAAACGATTGTCCCCTTGCCGGACAATCCAAAACGATAGTTCCCATGCCGGACTATCCAAAACGGTAGTCCCCATGCCGGACTATCCAAAACGATAATCAACATGCCGGACTAACCAAAACGATAGTCCCAATGCCGGACTATCCAAAACGATAGTCCTCATGCCGGACTATCCAAAACGATAGTCCCCATGCCGGACTATCCAAAACGATAGTCCCCATGCCGGACTATCCAAAACGATAGTCCCAATGCCGGACTATCCAAAACGATAGTCCCTATGCCGGACTATCCAAAACGATAGTCCCAATGCCGGACTATCCAAAACGATAGTCTTCATGCCGGACTATTAAAAACGATAGTCCCTATGCCGGACTATCCAAAACGATAGTCCCCATGCCGGACTATCCAAAACGATAGTTTCCATGCCGGACTATCCAAAACGATAGTCCACATGCCGGACTATCCAAAACGATAGTCCACATGCCGGACTATCCAAAACTATAGTCGCCATGCCGGACTATCCAAAACGATAGTCCCCATGCCGGACTATCCAAAACGATAGTCCCCATGCCGGACTATCCAAAACGATAGTCCCCATGCCGGACTATCTAAATCGATAGTCAACATGCCGGACTATCTAAAACGATAGTCAACATACCGGACTATCCAAAACGATAGTCTCCATGCCGGACCATCCAAAACGATAGTCACATAACGGACTATCCAAAACGATAGTCCCCATGCCGGACTATCCAAAACGATAGTCCCCCATGCCGGACTATCCAAAACGATAGTCCCAATGCCGGACTATCTAAAACGATAGTCCCCATGCCGGACTATCCAAAACGATAGTCCCCATGCCGGACTATCTAAAACGATAGTCCCCTTGCCGGACTATCCAAACCGATAGTCAACATGCCGGACTATCCAAAACCATAGTCCCAATGCCGGACTATCCAAAAGGATAGTCCCCATGTCGGACTATCCAAAACGATAGTCGCCATGCCGGACTATCCAAAACTATAGTCCCCATGCCAGACTATCCAAAACGATAGTCCCCATGCCGGACTATCCAAAACGGTAGTCCCCATGCCGGACTATCCAAAACGATAATCCCCATGCCGGACTATCCAAAACCATAGTGCCAATGCCGGACTATCCAAAACGATAGTGCCCATGTCGGGCTATCCAAAATGATAGTCCCCGTGCCGGACTATCCAAAACGATAGTCCCCATGCCGGACTATTCAAAACGATAGTCCCCATGCCGGACTATCCAAAACGATAGTCACCATGCCGGACTTTCCAAAACGATAGTCCCCATGCCGGACTATCCAAAACGATAGTCCCCATGCCGGACTATCCAAAACGATAGTCCCAATGCCGGACTAGCCAAAACGATAGTCCCCATGCCGGACTATTCAAAACGATAGTCCCCATGCCAGACTATCCAAAACGGTAGTCCCCATGCGGGACTATCCAAAACGATAGTCCCCATGCCGGACTATCCACAACGATAGTCTCCATGCCGGACTATCCAAAACGATAGTCCCAATGCCGGACTATCCAAAACGATAGTCCCCATGCCGGACTATCCAAAACGATAGTCCCCATGCCGGACTATCCTAAACGATTGTCCCCTTGCCGGACAATCCAAAACGATAGTTCCCATGCCGGACTATCCAAAACGGTAAAAAACGATAGTCCCAATGCCGGACTATCCAAAACGATAGTCCTCATGCCGGACTATCCAAAACGATAGTCCCCATGCCGGACTATCCAAAACGATAGTCCCCATGCCGGACTATCCAAAACGATAGTCCCAATGCCGGACTATCCAAAACGATAGTCAACATGCCGGGACTATCCAAAACTATAGTCCCCATGCCGGACTATCCAAAACGATAGTCCCCATGCCGGACTATCCAAAACGATAGTCCCCATGCGGACTATCCTAAAAGTTAGTCAACAAGCCGGACTATCCAAAACGATAGTCCCAATGCCGGACTATCCAAAACGATAGTCCCCATGTTGGACTATTCAAAATGATAGTCCCAATGCCAAACTATCCAAAACGATCGTTCCAATGACGGACTATCCAAAACGATAGTCCCAATGCCGGACTATCCAAAACGATAGCCCCCCTGCCGGAATATCCAAAACGATAGTCCCCATGTCAGACTATCCGAAACGATTGTCCCCATGCCGGACTATCCAAAACGATAGTCCCCATGCCGGACTATCCAAAACGATAGTCCCCATGCGGACTATTCAAAACGATAGTCCCAATGCCGGACTAGCCAAAACGATAGTCCCCATGCCGGACTATTCAAAACGATAGTCCCCATGCCAGACTATCCAAAACGGTAGTCCCCATGCCGACTATCCAAAACGATAGTCAACATGCCGGGACTATCCAAAACGATAGTCCCCATGCCGGACTATCCAAAACGATAGTCCCCATGCCGGACTAATCCAAAAAAATAGTCCAATGCCGGACTATCCAAAACGATAGTCCCCATGTCGGGCTATCCAAAACGATAGTCCCGTGCGGACTATCCAAAACGATAGTCCCCATGCCGGACTATTTAAAACGATAGTTTCCCATGCCGGACTATCCAAAACGATAGTCCCCATGCCGGACTATCCAAAACGATAGTCCCATGCCGGACTATCCAAAACGGTAGTCCCCATGCCGGACTATCCAAAACGATAGTCCCCATGCCGGACTATCCAAAACGATAGTCAACATGCCGGACTATCCTAAACGATAGTCCACATGCCGGACTATCCAAAACGATAGTCCACATGCCGGTCTATCCAAAACGATAGTCCCCATGCTGGACTATCCAAAACGATAGTCCCCATGCCGGACTATCCAAAACGATAGTCCCCATGCCGGACTATCAAAACGTAACGGACTCTCCAAAACGATAGTCCCCATGCCGGACTATCCAAAACGATAGTCAACATGCCGGACTATCTAAAACGATAGTCAACATGCCGGACTATCAAAAAACGATAGTCTCCATGCCGGACCATCCAAAACGATAGTCACATAACGGACTATCCAAAATGATAGTCCCCATGCCGGACTATCCAAAATGATAGTCCCCATGCCGGACTATCCAAACGATAGTCCCAATGCCGGACTATTTAAAACGATAGTCCCCATGCCGGACTATCCAAAACGATAGTCCCCATGCCGGACTATCCAAAACGATAGTCCCCATGCCGGACTATCCAAAACGGTAGTCCCATGCCGGACTATCCAAAAACGATAGTCAACATGCCGGACTATCCAAAACCATAGTCCCAATGCCGGACTATCCAAAACGATAGTCCCCATGTCAGACTATCCAAAACGATAGTTCCCATGCCGGACTATCCAAAACGATAGTCCCCATGCCGGACTATCCAAAACGGTAGTCCCCATGCCGGACTATCCAAATCGATAGTCCCCATGCCGGACTATCCAAAACGATAGTCCCCATTGCCGGACTATCCAAACGATAGTCCCAATGCCGGACTATCCAAAACGATAGTCCCTATGCCGGCCCCTATCCAAAACGATAGTCCTCATGCCGGACTATCCAAAACGATAGTCCCAATGCCGACTATCCAAAACGATAGTCCCCATGCCGGACTATCCAAAACGATAGTCCCTATGCCGGACTATCCAAAACGATAGTCCCCATGCCGGACTATCCAAAACGATAGTTTCCATGCCGGACTATCCAAAACGATAGTCCACATGCCGGACTATCCAAAACGATTAGTCCACATGCCGGACTATCCAAAACTATAGTCCCCATGCCGGACTATCCAAAACGATAGTCCCCCATGCCGGACTATCCAAAACGATAGTCCCCATGCCGGACTATCCAAAACGATAGTCCCCATGCCGGACTATCCAAAACGATAGTCCCCATGCCGGACTATCCAAAACGGTAGTCCCCATGCCGGACTATCTAAATCGATAGTCAACATGCCGGACTATCCAAAACGATAGTCTCCATGCCGGACCATCCAAAACGATAGTCACATAACGGACTATCCAAAACGATAGTCCCCATGCCGGACTATCCAAAACGATAGTCCCCATGCCGGACTATCCAAAACGATAGTCCCAATGCCGGACTATCTAAAACGATAGTCCCCATGCCGGACTATCCAAAACGATAGTCCCCATGCCGGACTATCTAAAACGATAGTCCCCTTGCCGGACTATCCAAACCGATAGTCCCCATGCCGGACTATCCAAAACGATAGTCAACAAGCCGGACTATCAAAAACGATAGTCCCAATGCCGGACTATCCAAAACGATAGTCCCAATGCCGGACTATCCAAAACGATAGCCCCCCCTGCGGACTATCCAAAACGATAGTCCCCATGTCAGACTATCCGAAACGATTGTCCCCATGCCGGACTATCCAAAACGATAGTCCCCATGCCGGACTATCCAAAACGATAGTCCCCATGCCGGACTATCCAAAACGATAGTCAACAAGCCGGACTATCAAAAACGATAGTCCCAATGCCGGACTATACAAAACGATAGTCCCCATGTTGGACTATCCAAAATGATAGTCCCCATGCCAAACTATCCAAAACGATCGTTCCAATGACGGACTATCCAAAACGATAGTCCAATGCCGGACTATCCAAAACGATAGCCCCCCTGCCGGACTATCCAAAACGATAGTCCCCATGTCAGACTATCCGAAACGATTGTCCCCATGCGGACTATCCAAAACGATAGTCCCCGTGCCGGACTATCCAAAACGATAGCCCCAATGCCGGACTATCCAAAACGATAGTCCCCATGTCGGGACTATCCAAAACGATAGTCCCCATGCCGGACTATCCACAACGATAGTCCCCATGCCGGACTATCCAAAATGGTAGTCCCCATGCCGGACTATCCAAAACGATAGTCCCAATGCCGGACTAGCCAAAACGATAGTCCCCCATGCCGGACTATTCAAAACGATAGTCCCCATGCCAGGACTATCCAAAACGGTAGTCCCCCATGCCGGACTATCCAAAACGATAGTCAACATGCCGGACTATCCAAAACGATAGTCCCCATGCCGGACTATCCAAAACGATAGTCCCCATGCCGGACTATCCAAAACCATAGTCCCAATGCCAGACTATCCAAAACGATAGTCCCCATGTCGGGCTATCCAAAACGATAGTCCTCATGCCGGACTATCCAAAACGATAGTCCCCATGCCGGACTATCCAAAACCATAGTCCCAATGCCGGACTATCCAAAACGATAGTCCCCATGTCGGACTATCCAAAACGATAGTCCCCATGCCGGACTATCCAAAACGGATAGTCCCCATGCCGGACTATCCAAAAGGGTAGTCCCCCATGCCGGACTATCCAAAACGATAGTCAACATGCCGGGACTATCCAAAACCATAGTCCCAATGCCGGACTATCCAAAACGATAGTCCCCATGTCGGACTATCCAAAACGATATCCCCCATGCCGGACTATCCAAAACGATAGTCCCCCATGCCGGACTATCCAAAACGATAGTCCCCATGCCGGACTATCCAAAACGGTAGTCCCCATGCCGGACTATCCAAAACGATAGTCAACATGCCGGCCTATCCAAAACCATAGTCCCAATGCCGGACTATCCAAAACGATAGTCCCCATGTCAGACTATCCAAAACGATAGTTCCCATGCCGGACTATCCAAAACGATAGTCCCCATGCCGGACTATCCTAAACGATTGTCCCCTTGCCGGACAATCCAAAACGATAGTTCCCAGCCGGACTATCCAAAACGGTAGTCCCCATGCCGGACTATCCAAAACGATAATCAACATGCCGGACTATCCAAAACGATAGTCCCAATGCCGGACTATCCAAAACGATAGTCCTCATGCCGGACTATCCAAAACGATAGTCCCCATGCCGGACTATCCAAAACGATAGTCCCCATGCCGGACTATCCAAAACGATAGTCCCAATGCCGGACTATCCAAAACGATAGTCCCTATGCCGGACTATCCAAAACGATAGTCCTCATGCCGGACTATCCAAAACGATAGTCCCAATGCCGGACTATCCAAAACGATAGTCCCTATGCCGGACTATCCAAAACGATAGTCCCCATGCCGGACTATCCAAAACGATAGTTTCCATGCCGGACTATCCAAAACGATAGTCCCTCATGCCGGACTATCCAAAACGATAGTCCCAATGCCGGACTATCCAAAACGATAGTCCCTATGCCGGACTATCTAAAACGATAGTCCCCATGCCGGACTATCCAAAACGATAGTTTCCATGCCGGACTATCTAAAACGATAGTCCCCATGCCGGACTATCCAAAACGATAGTCCCCATGCCGGACTATCTAAAACGATAGTCCCCTTGCCGGACTATCCAAACCGATAGTCCCCATGCCGGACTATCCAAAACCATAGTCCCAATGCCGGACTATCCAAAAGGATAGTCCCCATGTCGGACTATCCAAAACGATAGTCGCCATGCCGGACTATCCAAAACTATAGTCCCCATGCCAGACTATCCAAAACGATAGTCCCATGCCGGACTATCCAAAACGGTAGTCCCCATGCCGGACTATCCAAAACGATAATCCCCATGCCGGACTATCCAAAACCATAGTGCCAATTTCCGGACTATCCAAAACGATAGTCCCCATGTCGGGCTATCCAAAATGATAGTCCCCGTGCCGGACTATCCAAAACGATAGTCCCCATGCCGGACTATTCAAAACGATAGTCCCCATGCCGGACTATCCAAAACGATAGTCCCCATGCCGGACTTTCCAAAACGATAGTCCCCCATGCCGGACTATCCAAAACGATAGTCCCCATGCCGGACTATCCAAAACGATAGTCCCAATGCCGGACTAGCCAAAACGATAGTCCCCATGCCGGACTATTCAAAACGATAGTCCCCATGCCAGACTATCCAAAACGGTAGTCCCCATGCGGGACTATCCAAAACGATAGTCCCCATGCCGGACTATCCACAACGATAGTCTCCATGCCGGACTATCCAAAACGATAGTCCCAATGCCGGACTATCCAAAACGATAGTCCCCATGCCGGACTATCCAAAACGATAGTCCCCATGCCGGACTATCCTAAACGATTGTCCCCCTTGCCGGACAATCCAAAACGATAGTTCCCATGCCGGACTATCCAAAACGGTAGTCCCCATGCCGGACTATCCAAAACGATAGTCCCAATGCCGGACTATCCAAAACGATAGTCCTCATGCCGGACTATCCAAAACGATAGTCCCCATGCCGGACTATCC
Source organism: Neoaliturus tenellus (assembly GCA_030545055.2). Lineage (NCBI taxonomy): Eukaryota > Metazoa > Arthropoda > Insecta > Hemiptera > Cicadellidae > Neoaliturus > Neoaliturus tenellus. The sequence goes on from JAQYXR010000121.1 coordinate 146,305, forward strand.
AAAACGATAGTCCCCATGCCGGACTATCCAAAACGATAGTCCCAATGCCGGACTATCCAAAATGATAGTCTTATGCCGGACTATCCAAAACGATAGTCCTCATGCCGGACTATCCAAAACGATATGTCCCAATGCCGGACTATCCAAAACGATAGTCCTCATGCCAGACTATCCAAAACGATAGTCACCCATGCCGGACTATCCAAAACGATAGTCCCCATGCCGGACTATCCAAAACGATAGTCCTCATGCCGGACTATCCAAAACGATAGTCCCCATGCCGGACTATCCAAAACGATAGTCAACATGCCGGACTATCCAAAACTATAGTCCCCATGCCGGACTATCCAAAACGATAGTCCCCATGCCGGACTATCCTAAAAGTTAGTCAACAAGCCGGACTATCCAAAACGATAGTCCCAATGCCGGACTATCCAAAACGATAGTCCCCATGTTGGGACTATTCAAAATGATAGTCCCAATGCCAAACTATCCAAAACGATCGTTCCAATGACGGACTATCCAAAACGATAGTCCCAATGCCGGACTATCCAAAACGATAGCCCCCCTGCCGGACTATCCAAAACGATAGTCCCCATGTCAGACTATCCGAAACGATTGTCCCCATGCCGGACTATCCAAAACGATAGTCCCCATGCCGGACTATTCAAAACGATAGTCCCCATGCCGGACTATTCAAAACGATAGTCCCAATGCCGGACTAGCCAAAACGATAGTCCCCATGCCGGACTATTCAAAACGATAGTCCCCCATGCCAGACTATCCAAAACGGTAGTCCCCATGCCGGACTATCCAAAACGATAGTCAACATGCCGGACTATCCAAAACGATAGTCCCCATGCCGGACTATCCAAAACGATAGTCCCCATGCCGGACTATCCAAAAAAATAGTCCCAATGCCGGACTATCCAAAACGATAGTCCCCATGTCGGGCTATCCAAAACGATAGTCCCCGTGCCGGACTATCCAAAACGATAGTCCCCATGCCGGACTATTTAAAACGATAGTCCCCATGCCGGACTATCCAAAACGATAGTCCCCATGCCGGACTATCCAAAACGATAGTCCCCATGCCGGACTATCCAAAACGGTAGTCCCCATGCCGGACTATCCAAAACGATAGTCCCCATGCCGGACTATATAAAACGATAGTCAACATGCCGGACTATCCTAAACGATAGTCCACATGCCCGGACCATCCAAAACGATAGTCCACATGCCGGTCTATCCAAAACGATAGTCCCCATGCTGGACTATCCAAAAACGATAGTCCCCATGCCGGACTATCCAAAACGATAGTCCCCATGCCGGACTATCCAAAACGTAACGGACTCTCCAAAAACGATAGTCCCCATGCCGGACTATCCAAAACGATAGTCAACATGCCGGACTATCTAAAACGATAGTCAACATGCCGGACTATCAAAAACGATAGTCTCCATGCCGGACCATCCAAAACGATAGTCACATAACGGACTATCCAAAACGATAGTCCCCATGCCGGACTATCCAAAATGATAGTCCCCATGCCGGACTATCCAAAACGATAGTCCCAATGCCGGACTATTTAAAACGATAGTCCCCATGCCGGACTATCCAAAACGATAGTCCCCATGCCGGACTATCCAAAACGATAGTCCCCCATGCCGGACTATCCAAAAACGGTAGTCCCCATGCCGGACTATCCAAAACGATAGTCAACATGCCGGACTATCCAAAACCATAGTCCCCAATGCCGACTATCCAAAACGATAGTCCCCATGTCAGACTATCCAAAACGATAGTTCCCATGCCGGGACTATCCAAAACGATAGTCCCCATGCCGGACTATCCAAAACGGTAGTCCCCATGCCGGACTATCCAAATCGATAGTCCCCATGCCGGGACTATCCAAAACGATAGTCCCCATGCCGGACTATCCAAAACGATAGTCCAATGCCGGACTATCCAAAACGATAGTCCCTATGCCGGACTATCCAAAACGATAGTCCTCATGCCGGACTATCCAAAACGATAGTCCACATGCCGGACTATCCAAAACGATAGTCCCACATGCCGGACTATCCAAAACTATAGTCCCCCATGCCGGACTATCCAAAACGATAGTCCCCATGCCGGACTATCCAAAACGATAGTCCCCATGCCGGACTATCCAAAACGATAGTCCCCATGCCGGACTATCCAAAACGATAGTCCCCATGCCGGACTATCCAAAACGGTAGTCCCCATGCCGGACTATCAAAATCGATAGTCAACATGCCGGACTATCTAAAACGATAGTCAACATACCGGACTATCCAAAACGATAGTCTCCATGCCGGACCATCCAAAACGATAGTCACATAACGGACTATCCAAAACGATAGTCCCCATGCCGGACTATCCAAAACGATAGTCCCCCATGCCGGACTATCCAAAACGATAGTCCCAATGCCGGACTATCTAAAACGATAGTCCCCATGCCGGACTATCCAAAACGATAGTCCCCATGCCGGACTATCTAAAACGATAGTCCCCCTTGCCGGACTATCCAAACCGATAGTCAACATGCCGGACTATCCAAAACCATAGTCCCAATGCCGGACTATCCAAAAGGATAGTCCCCATGTCGGACTATCCAAAACGATAGTCGCCATGCCGGACTATCCAAAAACTATAGTCCCCATGCCAGACTATCCAAAACGATAGTCCCCATGCCGGACTATCCAAAACGGTAGTCCCCATGCCGGACTATCCAAAACGATAATCCCCATGCCGGACTATCCAAAACCATAGTGCCAATGCCGGACTATCCAAAACGATAGTGCCCATGTCGGGCTATCCAAAATGATAGTCCCCGTGCCGGACTATCCAAAACGATAGTCCCCATGCCGGACTATTCAAAACGATAGTCCCCATGCCGGACTATCCAAAACGATAGTCACCATGCCGGAACTTTTCCAAAAACGATAGTCCCCATGCCGGACTATCCAAAACGATAGTCCCCATGCCGGACTATCCAAAACGATAGTCCCAATGCCGGACTAGCCAAAACGATAGTCCCCATGCCGGACTATTCAAAACGATAGTCCCCATGCCAGACTATCCAAAACGGTAGTCCCCATGCGGGACTATCCAAAACGATAGTCCCCATGCCGGACTATCCACAACGATAGTCTCCATGCCGGACTATCCAAAACGATAGTCCCAATGCCGGACTATCCAAAACGATAGTCCCCATGCCGGACTATCCAAAACGATAGTCCCCATGCCGGACTATCCTAAACGATTGTCCCCTTGCCGGACAATCCAAAACGATAGTTCCCATGCCGGACTATCCAAAACGGTAGTCCCCATGCCGGACTATCCAAAACGATAGTCCCAATGCCGGACTATCCAAAACGATAGTCCTCATGCCGGACTATCCAAAACGATAGTCCCCATGCCGGACTATCCAAAACGATAGTCCCCATGCCGGACTATCCAAAACGATAGTCCCAATGCCGGACTATCCAAAACGATAGTCAACATGCCGGACTATCCAAAACTATAGTCCCCATGCCGGACTATCCAAAACGATAGTCCCCATGCCGGACTATCCAAAACGATAGTCCCCATGCCGGACTATCCTAAAAGTTAGTCAACAAGCCGGACTATCCAAAACGATAGTCCCAATGCCGGACTATCCAAAACGATAGTCCCCATGTTGGACTATTCAAAATGATAGTCCCAATGCCAAACTATCCAAAACGATCGTTCCAATGACGGACTATCCAAAACGATAGTCCCAATGCCGGACTATCCAAAACGATAGCCCCCCTGCCGGAATATCCAAAACGATAGTCCCCATGTCAGACTATCCGAAACGATTGTCCCCATGCCGGACTATCCAAAACGATAGTCCCCATGCCGGACTATCCAAAACGATAGTCCCCATGCCGGACTATTCAAAACGATAGTCCCAATGCCGGACTAGCCAAAACGATAGTCCCCATGCCGGACTATTCAAAACGATAGTCCCCATGCCAGACTATCCAAAACGGTAGTCCCCATGCCGGACTATCCAAAACGATAGTCAACATGCCGGACTATCCAAAACGATAGTCCCCATGCCGGACTATCCAAAACGATAGTCCCCATGCCGGACTATCCAAAAAAATAGTCCCAATGCCGGACTATCCAAAACGATAGTCCCCCATGTCGGGCTATCCAAAACGATAGTCCCCGTGCCGGACTATCCAAAACGATAGTCCCCATGCCGGACTATTTAAAACGATAGTTCCCATGCCGGACTATCCAAAACGATAGTCCCCATGCCGGACTATCCAAAACGATAGTCCCCATGCCGGACTATCCAAAACGGTAGTCCCCATGCCGGACTATCCAAAACGATAGTCCCCATGCCGGACTATCCAAAACGATAGTCAACATGCCGGACTATCCTAAACGATAGTCCACATGCCGGACTATCCAAAACGATAGTCCACATGCCGGTCTATCCAAAACGATAGTCCCCATGCTGGACTATCCAAAACGATAGTCCCCATGCCGGACTATCCAAAACGATAGTCCCCATGCCGGACTATCCAAAACGTAACGGACTCTCCAAAACGATAGTCCCCATGCCGGACTATCCAAAACGATAGTCAACATGCCGGACTATCTAAAACGATAGTCAACATGCCGGACTATCAAAAACGATAGTCTCCATGCCGGACCATCCAAAACGATAGTCACATAACGGACTATCCAAAATGATAGTCCCCATGCCGGACTATCCAAAATGATAGTCCCCATGCCGGACTATCCAAAACGATAGTCCCAATGCCGGACTATTTAAAACGATAGTCCCCATGCCGGACTATCCAAAACGATAGTCCCCATGCCGGACTATCCAAAACGATAGTCCCCATGCCGGACTATCCAAAACGGTAGTCCCCATGCCGGACTATCCAAAACGATAGTCAACATGCCGGACTATCCAAAACCATAGTCCCAATGCCGGACTATCCAAAACGATAGTCCCCATGTCAGACTATCCAAAACGATAGTTCCCATGCCGGACTATCCAAAACGATAGTCCCCATGCCGGACTATCCAAAACGGTAGTCCCCATGCCGGACTATCCAAATCGATAGTCCCCATGCCGGACTATCCAAAACGATAGTCCCCATGCCGGACTATCCAAAACGATAGTCCCAATGCCGGACTATCCAAAACGATAGTCCCTATGCCGGACTATCCAAAACGATAGTCCTCATGCCGGACTATCCAAAACGATAGTCCCAATGCCGGACTATCCAAAACGATAGTCCCCATGCCGGACTATCCAAAACGATAGTCCCTATGCCGGACTATCCAAAACGATAGTCCCCATGCCGGACTATCCAAAACGATAGTTTCCATGCCGACTATCCAAAACGATAGTCCACATGCCGGACTATCCAAAACGATAGTCCACATGCCGGACTATCCAAAACTATAGTCCCCATGCCGGACTATCCAAAACGATAGTCCCCATGCCGGACTATCCAAAACGATAGTCCCCATGCCGGACTATCCAAAACGATAGTCCCCATGCCGGACTATCCAAAACGATAGTCCCCATGCCGGACTATCCAAAAACGGTAGTCCCCATGCCGGACTATCTAAATCGATAGTCAACATGCCGGACTATCCAAAACGATAGTCTCCATGCCGGACCATCCAAAACGATAGTCACATAACGGACTATCCAAAACGATAGTCCCCATGCCGGACTATCCAAAACGATAGTCCCCATGCCGGACTATCCAAAACGATAGTCCCAATGCCGGACTATCTAAAACGATAGTCCCCATGCCGGACTATCCAAAACGATAGTCCCCATGCCGGACTATCTAAAACGATAGTCCCCTTGCCGGACTATCCAAACCGATAGTCCCCATGCCGGACTATCCAAAACGATAGTCAACAAGCCGGACTATCAAAAACGATAGTCCCAATGCCGGACTATCCAAAACGATAGTCCCAATGCCGGACTATCCAAAACGATAGCCCCCCTGCCGGACTATCCAAAACGATAGTCCCCATGTCAGACTATCCGAAACGATTGTCCCCATGCCGGACTATCCAAAACGATAGTCCCCATGCCGGACTATCCAAAAACGATAGTCCCCATGCCGGACTATCCAAAACGATAGTCAACAAGCCGGACTATCAAAAACGATAGTCCCAATGCCGGACTATACAAAACGATAGTCCCCATGTTGGACTATCCAAAATGATAGTCCCCATGCCAAACTATCCAAAACGATCGTTCCAATGACGGACTATCCAAAACGATAGTCCCAATGCCGGGACTATCCAAAACGATAGCCCCCCTGCCGGACTATCCAAAACGATAGTCCCCATGTCAGACTATCCGAAACGATTGTCCCCATGCCGGACTATCCAAAACGATAGTCCCCGTGCCGGACTATCCAAAACGATAGCCCCAATGCCGGACTATCCAAAACGATAGTCCCCATGTCGGACTATCCAAAACGATAGTCCCCATGCCGGACTATCCACAACGATAGTCCCCATGCCGGACTATCCAAAATGGTAGTCCCCATGCCGGACTATCCAAAACGATAGTCCCAATGCCGGACTAGCCAAAACGATAGTCCCCATGCCGGACTATTCAAAACGATAGTCCCCATGCCAGACTATCCAAAACGGTAGTCCCCATGCCGGACTATCCAAAACGATAGTCAACATGCCGGACTATCCAAAACGATAGTCCCCATGCCGGACTATCCAAAACGATAGTCCCCATGCCGGACTATCCAAAACCATAGTCCCAATGCCAGACTATCCAAAACGATAGTCCCCATGTCGGGCTATCCAAAACGATAGTCCTCATGCCGGACTATCCAAAACGATAGTCCCCATGCCGGACTATCCAAAACCATAGTCCCAATGCCGGACTATCCAAAACGATAGTCCCCATGTCGGACTATCCAAAACGATAGTCCCCATGCCGGACTATCCAAAACGATAGTCCCCATGCCGGACTATCCAAAAGGGTAGTCCCCATGCCGGACTATCCAAAACGATAGTCAACATGCCGGACTATCCAAAACCATAGTCCCAATGCCGGACTATCCAAAACGATAGTCCCCATGTCGGACTATCCAAAACGATATCCCCCATGCCGGACTATCCAAAACGATAGTCCCCATGCCGGACTATCCAAAACGATAGTCCCCATGCCGGACTATCCAAAACGGTAGTCCCCATGCCGGACTATCCAAAACGATAGTCAACATGCCGGCCTATCCAAAACCATAGTCCCAATGCCGGACTATCCAAAACGATAGTCCCCATGTCAGACTATCCAAAACGATAGTTCCCATGCCGGACTATCCAAAACGATAGTTCCCCATGCCGGACTATCCTAAACGATTGTCCCCTTGCCGGACAATCCAAAACGATAGTTCCCATGCCGGACTATCCAAAACGGTAGTCCCCATGCCGGACTATCCAAAACGATAATCAACATGCCGGACTATCCAAAACGATAGTCCCAATGCCGGACTATCCAAAACGATAGTCCTCATGCCGGACTATCCAAAACGATAGTCCCCATGCCGGACTATCCAAAACGATAGTCCCCATGCCGGACTATCCAAAACGATAGTCCCAATGCCGGACTATCCAAAACGATAGTCCCTATGCCGGACTATCCAAAACGATAGTCCTCATGCCGGACTATCCAAAACGATAGTCCCAATGACGGACTATCCAAAACGATAGTCCCTATGCCGGACTATCCAAAACGATAGTCCCCATGCCGGACTATCCAAAACGATAGTTTCCATGCCGGACTATCCAAAACGATAGTCCTCATGCCGGACTATCCAAAACGATAGTCCCAATGCCGGACTATCCAAAACGATAGTCCCTATGCCGGACTATCTAAAACGATAGTCCCCATGCCGGACTATCCAAAACGATAGTTTCCATGCCGGACTATCTAAAACGATAGTCCCCATGCCGGACTATCCAAAACGATAGTCCCCATGCCGGACTATCTAAAACGATAGTCCCCTTGCCGGACTATCCAAACCGATAGTCCCCATGCCGGACTATCCAAAACCATAGTCCCAATGCCGGACTATCCAAAAGGATAGTCCCCATGTCGGACTATCCAAAACGATAGTCGCCATGCCGGACTATCCAAAACTATAGTCCCCATGCCAGACTATCCAAAACGATAGTCCCCATGCCGGACTATCCAAAACGGTAGTCCCCATGCCGGACTATCCAAAACGATAATCCCCATGCCGGACTATCCAAAACCATAGTGCCAATTTCCGGACTATCCAAAACGATAGTCCCCATGTCGGGCTATCCAAAATGATAGTCCCCGTGCCGGACTATCCAAAACGATAGTCCCCATGCCGGACTATTCAAAACGATAGTCCCCATGCCGGACTATCCAAAACGATAGTCCCCATGCCGGACTTTCCAAAACGATAGTCCCCATGCCGGACTATCCAAAACGATAGTCCCCATGCCGGACTATCCAAAACGATAGTCCCAATGCCGGACTAGCCAAAACGATAGTCCCCATGCCGGACTATTCAAAACGATAGTCCCCATGCCAGACTATCCAAAACGGTAGTCCCCATGCGGGACTATCCAAAACGATAGTCCCCATGCCGGACTATCCACAACGATAGTCTCCATGCCGGACTATCCAAAACGATAGTCCCAATGCCGGACTATCCAAAACGATAGTCCCCATGCCGGACTATCCAAAACGATAGTCCCCATGCCGGACTATCCTAAACGATTGTCCCCTTGCCGGACAATCCAAAACGATAGTTCCCATGCCGGACTATCCAAAACGGTAGTCCCCATGCCGGACTATCCAAAACGATAGTCCCAATGCCGGACTATCCAAAACGATAGTCCTCATGCCGGACTATCCAAAACGATAGTCCCCATGCCGGACTATCCAAAACGATAGTCCCCATGCCGGACTATCCAAAACGATAGTCCCAATGCCGGACTATCCAAAACGATAGTCCTTATGCCGGACTATCCAAAACGATAGTCCTCATGCCGGACTATCCAAAACGATAGTTCCAATGCCGGACTATCCAAAACGATAGTCCTCATGCCAGACTATCCAAAACGATAGTCCCCATGCCGGACTATCCAAAACGATAGTCCCCATGCCGGACTATCCAAAACGATAGTCCTCATGCCGGACTATCCAAAACGATAGTCCCCATGCCGGACTATCCAAAACGATAGTCAACATGCCGGACTATCCAAAACTATAGTCCCCATGCCGGACTATCCAAAACGATAGTCCCCATGCCGGACTATCCTAAAAGTTAGTCAACAAGCCGGACTATCCAAAACGATAGTCCCAATGCCGGACTATCCAAAACGATAGTCCCCATGTTGGACTATTCAAAATGATAGTCCCAATGCCAAACTATCCAAAACGATCGTTCCAATGACGGACTATCCAAAACGATAGTCCCAATGCCGGACTATCCAAAACGATAGCCCCCCTGCCGGACTATCCAAAACGATAGTCCCCATGTCAGACTATCCGAAACGATTGTCCCCATGCCGGACTATCCAAAACGATAGTCCCCATGCCGGACTATCCAAAACGATAGTCCCCATGCCGGACTATTCAAAACGATAGTCCCAATGCCGGACTAGCCAAAACGATAGTCCCCATGCCGGACTATTCAAAACGATAGTCCCCATGCCAGACTATCCAAAACGGTAGTCCCCATGCCGGACTATCCAAAACGATAGTCAACATGCCGGACTATCCAAAACGATAGTCCCCATGCCGGACTATCCAAAACGATAGTCCCCATGCCGGACTATCCAAAAAAATAGTCCCAATGCCGGACTATCCAAAACGATAGTCCCCATGTCGGGCTATCCAAAACGATAGTCCCCGTGCCGGACTATCCAAAACGATAGTCCCCATGCCGGACTATTTAAAACGATAGTCCCCATGCCGGACTATCCAAAACGATAGTCCCCATGCCGGACTATCCAAAACGATAGTCCCCCATGCCGGACTATCCAAAACGGTAGTCCCCATGCCGGACTATCCAAAACGATAGTCCCCATGCCGGACTATCCAAAACGATAGTCAACATGCCGGACTATCCTAAACGATAGTCCACATGCCGGACCATCCAAAACGATAGTCCACATGCCGGTCTATCCAAAACGATAGTCCCCATGCTGGACTATCCAAAACGATAGTCCCCATGCCGGACTATCCAAAACGATAGTCCCCATGCCGGACTATCCAAAACGTAACGGACTCTCCAAAACGATAGTCCCCATGCCGGACTATCCAAAACGATAGTCAACATGCCGGACTATCTAAAACGATAGTCAACATGCCGGACTATCAAAAACGATAGTCTCCATGCCGGACCATCCAAAACGATAGTCACATAACGGACTATCCAAAACGATAGTCCCCATGCCGGACTATCCAAAATGATAGTCCCCATGCCGGACTATCCAAAACGATAGTCCCAATGCCGGACTATTTAAAACGATAGTCCCCATGCCGGACTATCCAAAACGATAGTCCCCATGCCGGACTATCCAAAACGATAGTCCCCATGCCGGACTATCCAAAACGGTAGTCCCCATGCCGGACTATCCAAAACGATAGTCAACATGCCGGACTATCCAAAACCATAGTCCCAATGCCGGACTATCCAAAACGATAGTCCCCATGTCAGACTATCCAAAACGATAGTTCCCATGCCGGACTATCCAAAACGATAGTCCCCATGCCGGACTATCCAAAACGGTAGTCCCCATGCCGGACTATCCAAATCGATAGTCCCCATGCCGGACTATCCAAAACGATAGTCCCCATGCCGGACTATCCAAAACGATAGTCCCAATGCCGGACTATCCAAAACGATAGTCCCTATGCCGGACTATCCAAAACGATAGTCCTCATGCCGGACTATCCAAAACGATAGTCCACATGCCGGACTATCCAAAACGATAGTCCACATGCCGGACTATCCAAAACTATAGTCCCCATGCCGGACTATCCAAAACGATAGTCCCCATGCCGGACTATCCAAAACGATAGTCCCCATGCCGGACTATCCAAAACGATAGTCCCCATGCCGGACTATCCAAAACGATAGTCCCCATGCCGGACTATCCAAAACGGTAGTCCCCATGCCGGACTATCAAAATCGATAGTCAACATGCCGGACTATCCAAAACGATAGTCTCCATGCCGGACCATCCAAAACGATAGTCACATAACGGACTATCCAAAACGATAGTCCCCATGCCGGACTATCCAAAACGATAGTCCCCATGCCGGACTATCCAAAACGATAGTCCCAATGCCGGACTATCTAAAACGATAGTCCCCATGCCGGACTATCCAAAACGATAGTCCCCATGCCGGACTATCTAAAACGATAGTCCCCTTGCCGGACTATCCAAACCGATAGTCCCCATGCCGGACTATCCAAAACGATAGTCAACAAGCCGGACTATCAAAAACGATAGTCCCAATGCCGGACTATCCAAAACGATAGTCCCAATGCCGGACTATCCAAAACGATAGCCCCCCTGCCGGACTATCCAAAACGATAGTCCCCATGTCAGACTATCCGAAACGATTGTCCCCATGCCGGACTATCCAAAACGATAGTCCCCATGCCGGACTATCCAAAACGATAGTCCCCATGCCGGACTATCCAAAACGATAGTCAACAAGCCGGACTATCAAAAACGATAGTCCCAATGCCGGACTATCCAAAACGATAGTCCCCATGTTGGACTATCCAAAATGATAGTCCCCATGCCAAACTATCCAAAACGATCGTTCCAATGACGGACTATCCAAAACGATAGTCCCAATGCCGGACTATCCAAAACGATAGCCCCCCTGCCGGACTATCCAAAACGATAGTCCCCATGTCAGACTATCCGAAACGATTGTCCCCATGCCGGACTATCCAAAACGATAGTCCCCATGCCGGACTATCCAAAACGATAATCCCAATGCCGGACTATCCAAAACGATAGTCCCCATGTCGGACTATCCAAAACGATAGTCCCCATGCCGGACTATCCACAACGATAGTCCCCATGCCGGACTATCCAAAATGGTAGTCCCCATGCCGGACTATCCAAAACGATAGTCCCAATGCCGGACTAGCCAAAACGATAGTCCCCATGCCGGACTATTCAAAACGATAGTCCCCATGCCAGACTATCCAAAACGGTAGTCCCCATGCCGGACTATCCAAAACGATAGTCAACATGCCGGACTATCCAAAACGATAGTCCCCATGCCGGACTATCCAAAACGATAGTCCCCATGCCGGACTATCCAAAACGATAGTCCCCATGCCGGACTATCCAAAACCATAGTCCCAATGCCGGACTATCCAAAACGATAGTCCCCATGTCGGACTATCCAAAACGATAGTCCCCATGCCGGACTATCCAAAACGATAGTCCCCATGCCGGACTATCCAAAAGGGTAGTCCCCATGCCGGACTATCCAAAACGATAGTCACATGCCGGACTATCCAAAACCATAGTCCCAATGCCGGACTATCCAAAACGATAGTCCCCATGTCGGACTATCCAAAACGATATCCCCCATGCCGGACTATCCAAAACGATAGTCCCCATGCCGGACTATCCAAAACGATAGTCCCCATGCCGGACTATCCAAAACGGTAGTCCCCATGCCGGACTATCCAAAACGATAGTCAACATGCCGGACTATCCAAAACCATAGTCCCAATGCCGGACTATCCAAAACGATAGTCCCCATGTCAGACTATCCAAAACGATAGTTCCCATGCCGGACTATCCAAAACGATAGTCCCCATGCCGGACTATCCTAAACGATTGTCCCCTTGCCGGACAATCCAAAACGATAGTTCCCATGCCGGACTATCCAAAACGGTAGTCCCCATGCCGGACTATCCAAAACGATAATCAACATGCCGGACTATCCAAAACGATAGTCCCAATGCCGGACTATCCAAAACGATAGTCCTCATGCCGGACTATCCAAAACGATAGTCCCCATGCCGGACTATCCAAAACGATAGTCCCCATGCCGGACTATCCAAAACGATAGTCCCAATGCCGGACTATCCAAAACGATAGTCCCTATGCCGGACTATCCAAAACGATAGTCCTCATGCCGGACTATCCAAAACGATAGTCCCAATGCCGGACTATCCAAAACGATAGTCCCCATGCCGGACTATCCAAAACGATAGTCCCCATGCCGGACTATCCAAAACGATAGTTTCCATGCCGGACTATCCAAAACGATAGTCCTCATGCCGGACTATCCAAAACGATAGTCCCAATGCCGGACTATCCAAAACGATAGTCCCTATGCCGGACTATCCAAAACGATAGTCCCTATGCCGGACTATCTAAAACGATAGTCCCCATGCCGGACTATCCAAAACGATAGTTTCCATGCCGGACTATCCAAAACGATAGTCCACATGCCGGACTATCCAAAACGATAGTCCACATGCCGGACTATCCAAAACGATAGTCCACATGCCGGACTATCCAAAACTATAGTCCCCATGCCGGACTATCCAAAAGGGTAGTCCCCATGCCGGACTATCCAAAACGATAGTCACATGCCGGATTATCCAAAACCATAGTCCCAATGCCGGACTATCCAAAACGATAGTCCCCATGTCGGACTATCCAAAACGATATCCCCCATGCCGGACTATCCAAAACGATAGTCCCCATGCCGGACTATCCAAAACGATAGTCCCCATGCCGGACTATCCAAAACGGTAGTCCCCATGCCGGACTATCCAAAACGATAGTCAACATGCCGGACTATCCAAAACCATAGTCCCAATGCCGGACTATCCAAAACGATAGTCCCCATGTCAGACTATCCAAAACGATAGTTCCCATGCCGGACTATCCAAAACGATAGTCCCCATGCCGGACTATCCTAAACGATTGTCCCCTTGCCGGACAATCCAAAACGATAGTTCCCATGCCGGACTATCCAAAACGGTAGTCCCCATGCCGGACTATCCAAAACGATAATCAACATGCCGGACTATCCAAAACGATAGTCCCAATGCCGGACTATCCAAAACGATAGTCCTCATGCCGGACTATCCAAAACGATAGTCCCCATGCCGGACTATCCAAAACGATAGTCCCCATGCCGGACTATCCAAAACGATAGTCCCAATGCCGGACTATCCAAAACGATAGTCCCTATGCCGGACTATCCAAAACGATAGTCCTCATGCCGGACTATCCAAAACGATAGTCCCAATGCCGGACTATCCAAAACGATAGTCCCTATGCCGGACTATCCAAAACGATAGTCCCCATGCCGGACTATCCAAAACGATAGTTTCCATGCCGGACTATCCAAAACGATAGTCCTCATGCCGGACTATCCAAAACGATAGTCCCAATGCCGGACTATCCAAAACGATAGTCCCTATGCCGGACTATCTAAAACGATAGTCCCCATGCCGGACTATCCAAAACGATAGTTTCCATGCCGGACTATCCAAAACGATAGTCCACATGCCGGACTATCCAAAACGATAGTCCACATGCCGGACTATCCAAAACGATAGTCCACATGCCGGACTATCCAAAACTATAGTCCCCATGCCGGACTATCCAAAACGATAGTCCCCATGCCGGACTATCCAAAACGATAGTCCCCATGCCGGACTATCCAAAACGATAGTCCCCATGCCGGACTATCCTAAACGTTGGTCAACAAGCCGGACTATCCAAAACGATAGTCCCAATGCCGGACTATCCAAAACGATAGTCCCCATGTTGGACTATCCAAAATGATAGTCCCCATGCCAAACTATCCAAAACGATCGTTCCAATGACGGACTATCCAAAACGATAGTCCCAATGCCGGACTATCCAAAACGATAGCCCCCCTGCCGGACTATCCAAAACGATAGTCCCCATGTCAGACTATCCGAAACGATTGTCCCCATGCCGGACTATCCAAAACGATAGTCCCCATGCCGGACTATCCAAAACGATAGTCCCCATGCCGGACTATCCAAAACGATAGTCAACAAGCCGGACTATCAAAAACGATAGTCCCAATGCCAGACTATCCAAAACGATAGTCCCCATGTTGGACTATCCAAAATGATAGTCCCCATGCCAAACTATCCAAAACGATCGTTCCAATGACGGACTATCCAAAACGATAGTCCCAATGCCGGACTATCCAAAACGATAGCCCTTCTGCCGGACTATCCAAAACGATAGTCCCCATGCCGGACTCTCCACAACGATAGTCCCCATGCCGGACTATCCAAAACGGTAGTCCCCATGCCGGACTATCCAAAACGATAGTCCCAATGCCGGACTAGCCAAAACGATAGTCCCCATGCCGGACTATTCAAAACGATAGTCCCCATGCCAGACTGTCCAAAACGGTAGTCCCCATGCCGGACTATCCAAAACGATAGTCAACATGCCGGACTATCCAAAACGATAGTCCCCATGCCGGACTATCCAAAACGATAGTCCCCATGCCGGACTATCCAAAACGATAGTCCCCATGCCGGACTATCCAAAACGATAGTCAACATGCCGGACTATCCAAAACGATAGTCCCCATGCCGGACTATCCAAAACGATAGTCCCCATGCCGGACTATCCAAAACCATAGTCCCAATGCCGGACTATCCAAAACGATAGTCCCCATGTCGGGCTATCCAAAACGATACTCCCCGTGCCGGACTATCCAAAACGATAGTCCCCATGCCGGACTATTTAAAACGATAGTCCCCATGCCGGACTATCCAAAACGATAGTCCCCATGCCGGACTATCCAAAACGATAGTCCCCATGCCGGACTATCCAAAACGGTAGTCCCCATGCCGGACTATCCAAAACGATAGTCCCCATGCCGGACTATCCAAAACGATAGTCAACATGCCGGACTATCCTAAACGATAGTCCACATGCCGGACTATCCAAAACGATAGTCCACATGCCGGTCTATCCAAAACGATAGTCCCCATGCTGGACTATCCAAAACGATAGTCCCCATGCCGGACTATCCAAAACGATAGTCCCCATGCCGGACTATCCAAAACGTAACGGACTCTCCAAAACAATAGTCCCCATGCCGGACTATCCAAAACGATAGTCAACATGCCGGACTATCTAAAACGATAGTCAACATGCCGGACTATCCAAAACGATAGTCTCCATGCCGGACCATCCAAAACGATAGTCACATAACGGACTATCCAAAACGATAGTCCCCATGCCGGACTATCCAAAATGATAGTCCCCATGCCGGACTATCCAAAACGATAGTCCCAATGCCGGACTATTTAAAACGATAGTCCCCATGCCGGACTATCCAAAACGATAGTCCCCATGCCGGACTATCCAAAACGATAGTCCCCATGCCGGACTATCCAAAACGGTAGTCCCCATGCCGGACTATCCAAAACGATAGTCAACATGCCGGACTATCCAAAACCATAGTCCCAATGCCGGACTATCCAAAACGATAGTCCCCATGTCAGACTATCCAAAACGATAGTTCCCATGCCGGACTATCCAAAACGATAGTCCCCATGCCGGACTATCCAAAACGGTAGTCCCCATGCCGGACTATCCAAATCGATAGTCCCCATGCCGGACTATCCAAAACGATAGTCCCCATGCCGGACTATCCAAAACGATAGTCCCAATGCCGGACTATCCAAAACGATAGTCCCTATGCCGGACTATCCAAAACGATAGTCCTCATGCCGGACTATCCAAAACGATAGTCCCAATGCCGGACTATCCAAAACGATAGTCCCCATGCCGGACTATCCAAAACGATAGTCCCTATGCCGTACTATCCAAAACGATAGTCCCCATGTCGGACTATCCAAAACGATAGTTTCCATGCCGGACTATCCAAAACGATAGTCCACATGCCGGACTATCCAAAACGATAGTCCACATGCCGGACTATCCAAAACTATAGTCCCCATGCCGGACTATCCAAAACGATAGTCCCCATGCCGGACTATCCAAAACGATAGTCCCCATGCCGGACTATCCAAAACGATAGTCCCCATGCCGGACTATCCAAAACGGTAGTCCCCATGCCGGACTATCTAAATCGATAGTCAACATGCCGGACTATCTAAAACGATAGTCAACATGCCGGACTATCCAAAACGATAGTCTCCATGCCGGACCATCCAAAACGATAGTCACATAACGGACTATCCAAAACGATAGTCCCCATGCCGGACTATCCAAAACGATAGTCCCCATGCCGGACTATCCAAAACGATAGTCCCAATGCCGGACTATCTAAAACGATAGTCCCCATGCCGGACTATCCAAAACGATAGTCCCCATGCCGGACTATCTAAAACGATAGTCCCCTTGCCGGATTATCCAAACAGATAGTCCCCATGCCGGACTATCCAAAACGATAGTCAACAAGCCGGACTATCAAAAACGATAGTCCCAATGCCGGACTATCCAAAACGATAGTCCCAATGCCGGACTATCCAAAACGATAGCCCCCCTGCCGGACTATCCAAAACGATAGTCCCCATGTCAGACTATCCGAAACGATTGTCCCCATGCCGGACTATCCAAAACGATAGTCCCCATGCCGGACTATCCAAAACGATAGTCCCCATGCCGGACTATCCAAAACTATAGTCAACAAGCCGGACTATCAAAAACGATAGTCCCAATGCCGGACTATCCAAAACGATAGTCCCCATGTTGGACTATCCAAAATGATAGTCCCCATGCCAAACTATCCAAAACGATCGTTCCAATGACGGACTATCCAAAACGATAGTCCCAATGCCGGACTATCCAAAACGATAGCCCCCCTGCCGGACTATCCAAAACGATAGTCCCCATGTCAGACTATCCGAAACGATTGTCCCCATGCCGGACTATCCAAAACGATAGTCCCCATGCCGGACTATCCAAAACGATAGTCCCAATGCCGGACTATCCAAAACGATAGTCCCCATGTCGGACTATCCAAAACGATAGTCCCCATGCCGGACTATCCAAAATGGTAGTCCCCATGCCGGACTATCCAAAACGATAGTCCCAATGCCGGACTAGCCAAAACGATAGTCCCCATGCCGGACTATTCAAAACGATAGTCCCCATGCCAGACTATCCAAAACGGTAGTCCCCATGCCGGACTATCCAAAACGATAGTCAACATGCCGGACTATCCAAAACGATAGTCCCCATGCCGGACTATCCAAAACGATAGTCCCCATGCCGGACTATCCAAAACCATAGTCCCAATGCCAGACTATCCAAAACGATAGTCCCCATGTCGGGCTATCAGAAACGATAGTCCTCATGCCGGACTATCCAAAACGATAGTCCCCATGCCGGACTATCCAAAACCATAGTCCCAATGCCGGACTATCCAAAACGATAGTCCCCATGTCGGACTATCCAAAACGATAGTCCCCATGCCGGACTATCCAAAACGATAGTCCCCATGCCGGACTATCCAAAAGGGTAGTCCCCATGCCGGACTATCCAAAACGATAGTCAACATGCCGGACTATCCAAAACCATAGTCCCAATGCCGGACTATCCAAAACGATAGTCCCCATGTCGGACTATCCAAAACGATATCCCCCATGCCGGACTATCCAAAACGGTAGTCCCAATGCCGGACTATCCAAAACGATAGTCAACATGCCGGACTATCCAAAACGATAGTCCCCATGCCGGACTATCCAAAACGATAGTCCCCATGCCGGACTATCCAAAACGATAGTCCCCATGCCGGACTATCCAAAACGATAGTCAACATGCCGGACTATCCAAAACGATAGTCCCCATGCCGGACTATCCAAAACGATAGTCCCCATGCCGGACTATCCAAAACCATAGTCCCAATGCCGGACTATCCAAAACGATAGTCCCCATGTCGGGCTATCCAAAACGATACTCCCCGTGCCGGACTATCCAAAACGCTAGTCCCCATGCCGGACTATTTAAAACGATAGTCCCCATGCCGGACTATCCAAAACGATAGTCCCCATGCCGGACTATCCAAAACGATAGTCCCCATGCCGGACTATCCAAAACGGTAGTCCCCATGCCGGACTATCCAAAACGATAGTCCCCATGCCGGACTATCCAAAACGATAGTCAACATGCCGGACTATCCTAAACGATAGTCCACAAGCCGGACTATCCAAAACGATAGTCCACATGCCGGTCTATCCAAAACGATAGTCCCTATGCTGGACTATCCAAAACGATAGTCCCCATGCCGGACTATCCAAAACGATAGTCCCCATGCCGGACTATCCAAAACGTAACGGACTCTCCAAAACATTAGTCCCCATGCCGGACTATCCAAAACGATAGTCAACATGAAGGACTATCTAAAACGATAGTCAACATGCCGGACTATCCAAAACGATAGTCTCCATGCCGGACCATCCAAAACGATAGTCACATAACGGACTATCCAATACGATAGTCCCCATGCCGGACTATCCAAAATGATAGTCCCCATGCCGGACTATCCAAAACGATAGTCCCAATGCCGGACTATTTAAA
Organism: Neoaliturus tenellus; assembly: GCA_030545055.2. NCBI lineage: Eukaryota > Metazoa > Arthropoda > Insecta > Hemiptera > Cicadellidae > Neoaliturus > Neoaliturus tenellus. The sequence goes on from JAQYXR010000121.1 coordinate 165,961, forward strand.
ACGATAGTCCCCATGCCGGACTATCCAAAACGATAGTCCCCATGCCGGACTATCCAAAACGATAGTCCCCATGCCGGACTATCCAAAACGGTAGTCCCCATGCCGGACTATCCAAAACGATAGTCAACATGCCGGACTCTCCAAAACCATAGTCCCAATGCCGGACTATCCAAAACGATAGTCCCCATGTCAGACTATCCAAAACGATAGTTCCCATTCCAGACTATCCAAAACGATAGTCCCCATGCCGGACTATCCAAAACGGTAGTCCCCATGCCGGACTATCCAAATCGATAGTCCCCATGCCGGACTATCCAAAACGATAGTCCCCATGCCGGACTATCCAAAACGATAGTCCCAATGCCGGACTATCCAAAACGATAGTCCCTATGCCGGACTATCCAAAACGATAGTCCTCATGCCGGACTATCCAAAACGATAGTCCCAATGCCGGACTATCCAAAACGATAGTCCCCATGCCGGACTATCCAAAACGATAGTTCCTATGCCGTACTATCCAAAACGATAGTCCCCATGTCGAACTATCCAAAACGATAGTTTCCATGCCGGACTATCCAAAACGATAGTCCACATGCCGGACTATCCAAAACGATAGTCCACATGCCGGACTATCCAAAACTATAGTCCCCATGCCGGACTATCCAAAACGATAGTCCCCATGCCGGACTATCCAAAACGATAGTCCCCATGCCGGACTATCCAAAACGATAGTCCCCATGCCGGACTATCCAAAACGGTAGTCCCCATGCCGGACTATCTAAATCGATAGTCAACATGCCGGACTATCTAAAACGATAGTCAACATGCCGGACTATCCAAAACGATAGTCTCCATGCCGGACCATCCAAAACGATAGTCACATAACGGACTATCCAAAACGATAGTCCCCATGCCGGACTATCCAAAACGATAGTCCCCATGCCGGACTATCCAAAACGATAGTCCCAATGCCGGACTATCTAAAACGATAGTCCCCATGCCGGACTATCCAAAACGATAGTCCCCATGCCGGACTATCTAAAACGATAATCCCCTTGCCGGACTATCCAAACCGATAGTCCCCATGCCGGACTATCCAAAACGATAGTCAACAAGCCGGACTATCAAAAACGATAGTCCCAATGCCGGACTATCCAAAACGATAGTCCCAATGCCGGACTATCCAAAACGATAGCCCCCCTGCCGGACTATCCAAAACGATAGTCCCCATGTCAGACTATCCGAAACGATTGTCCCCATGCCGGACTATCCAAAACGATAGTCCCCATGCCGGACTATCCAAAACGATAGTCCCCATGCCGGACTATCCAAAACGATAGTCAACAAGCCGGACTATCAAAAACGATAGTCCCAATGCCGGACTATCCAAAACGATAGTCCCCATGTTGGACTATCCAAAATGATAGTCCCCATGCCAAACTATCCAAAACGATCGTTCCAATGACGGACTATCCAAAACGATAGTCCCAATGCCGGACTATCCAAAACGATAGCCCCCCTGCCGGACTATCCAAAACGATAGTCCCCATGTCAGACTATCCGAAACGATTGTCCCCATGCCGGACTATCCAAAACGGTAGTCCCCATGCCGGACTATCCAAAACGATAGTCCCAATGCCGGACTATCCAAAACGATAGTCCCCATGTCGGACTATCCAAAACGATAGTCCCCATGCCGGACTATCCAAAATGGTAGTCCCCATGCCGGACTATCCAAAACGATAGTCCCAATGCCGGACTAGCCAAAACGATAGTCCCCATGCCGGACTATTCAAAACGATAGTCCCCATGCCAGACTATCCAAAACGGTAGTCCCCATGCCGGACTATCCAAAACGATAGTCAACATGCCGGACTATCCAAAACGATAGTCCCCATGCCGGACTATCCAAAACGATAGTCCCCATGCCGGACTATCCAAAACCATAGTCCCAATGCCAGACTATCCAAAACGATAGTCCCCATGTCGGGCTATCAGAAACGATAGTCCTCATGCCGGACTATCCAAAACGATAGTCCCCATGCCGGACTATCCAAAACCATAGTCCCAATGCCGGACTATCCAAAACGATAGTCCCCATGTCGGACTATCCAAAACGATAGTCCCCATGCCGGACTATCCAAAACGATAGTCCCCATGCCGGACTATCCAAAAGGGTAGTCCCCATGCCGGACTATCCAAAACGATAGTCAACATGCCGGACTATCCAAAACCATAGTCCCAATGCCGGACTATCCAAAACGATAGTCCCCATGTCGGACTATCCAAAACGATATCCCCCATGCCGGACTATCCAAAACGATAGTCCCCATGCCGGACTATCCAAAACGGTAGTCCCCATGCCGGACTATCCAAAACGATAGTCCCCATTTTGGACTATCCAAAACGATAGTCCCCATGCCGGACTATCCAAAACGGTAGTCCCCATGCCGGACTATCCAAAACGATAGTCAACATGCCGGACTATCCAAAACCATAGTCCCAATGCCGGACTATCCAAAACGATAGTCCCCATGTCAGACTATCCAAAACGAGAGTTCCCATGCCGGACTATCCAAAACGATAGTCCCCATGCCGGACTATCCTAAACGATTGTCCCCTTGCCGGACAATCCAAAACGATAGTTCCCATGCCGGACTATCCAAAACGGTAGTCCCCATGCCGGACTATCCAAAACGATAATCAACATGCCGGACTATCCAAAACGATAGTCCCAATGCCGGACTATCCAAAACGATAGTCCTCATGCTGGACTATCCAAAACGATAGTCCCCATGCCGGACTATCCAAAACGATAGTCCCCATGCCGGACTATCCAAAACGATAGTCCCAATGCCGGACTATCCAAAACGATAGTCCCTATGCCGGACTATCCAAAACGATAGTCCTCATGCCGGACTATCCAAAACGATAGTCCCAATGCCGGACTATCCAAAACGATAGTTTCCATGCCGGACTATCCAAAACGATAGTCCTCATGCCGGACTATCCAAAACGATAGTCCCAATGCCGGACTATCCAAAACGATAGTCCCTATGCCGGACTATCTAAAACGATAGTCCCCATGCCGGACTATCCAAAACGATAGTTTCCATGCCGGACTATCCAAAACGATAGTCCACATGCCGGACTATCCAAAACGATAGTCCACATGCCGGACTATCCAAAACGATAGTCCACATGCCGGACTATCCAAAACTATAGTCCCCATGCAGGACTATCCAAAACGATAGTCCCCATGCCGGACTATCCAAAACGATAGTCCCCATGCCGGACTATCCAAAACGATAGTCCCCATGCCGGACTATCCTAAACGTTGGTCAACAAGCCGGACTATCCAAAACGATATTCCCAATGCCGGACTATCCAAAACGATAGTCCCCATGTTGGACTATCCAAAATGATAGTCCCCATGCCAAACTATCCAAAACGATCGTTCCAATGACGGACTATCCAAAACGATAGTCCCAATGCCGGACTATCCAAAACGATAGCCCCCCTGCCGGACTATCCAAAACGATAGTCCCCATGTCAGACTATCCGAAACGATTGTCCCCATGCCGGACTATCCAAAACGATAGTCCCCATGCCGGACTATCCAAAACGATAGTCCCCATGCCGGACTATCCAAAACGATAGTCAACAAGCCGGACTATCAAAAACGATAGTCCCAATGCCAGACTATCCAAAACGATAGTCCCCATGTTGGACTATCCAAAATGATAGTCCCCATGCCAAACTATCCAAAACGATCGTTCCAATGACGGACTATCCAAAACGATAGTCCCAATGCCGGACTATCCAAAACGATAGCCCCCTGCCGGACTATCCAAAACGATAGTCCCCATGCCGGACTATCCACAACGATAGTCCCCATGCCGGACTATCCAAAACGGTAGTCCCCATGCCGGACTATCCAAAACGATAGTCCCAATGCCGGACTAGCCAAAACGATAGTCCCCATGCCGGACTATTCAAAACGATAGTCCCCATGCCAGACTGTCCAAAACGGTAGTCCCCATGCCGGACTATCCAAAACGATAGTCAACATGCCGGACTATCCAAAACGATAGTCCCCATGCCGGACTATCCAAAACGATAGTCCCCATGCCGGACTATCCAAAACGATAGTCCCCATGTCGGACTATCCAAAACGATAGTCCCCATGCCGGACTATCCAAAATGGTAGTCCCCATGCCGGACTATCCAAAACGATAGTCCCAATGCCGGACTAGCCAAAACGATAGTCCCCATGCCGGACTATTCAAAACGATAGTCCCCATGCCAGACTATCCAAAACGGTAGTCCCCATGCCGGACTATCCAAAACGATAGTCAACATGCCGGACTATCCAAAACGATAGTCCCCATGCCGGACTATCCAAAACGATAGTCCCCATGCCGGACTATCCAAAACCATAGTCCCAATGCCAGACTATCCAAAACGATAGTCCCCATGTCGGGCTATCAGAAACGATAGTCCTCATGCCGGACTATCCAAAACGATAGTCCCCATGCCGGACTATCCAAAACCATAGTCCCAATGCCGGACTATCCAAAACGATAGTCCCCATGTCGGACTATCCAAAACGATAGTCCCCATGCCGGACTATCCAAAACGATAGTCCCCATGCCGGACTATCCAAAAGGGTAGTCCCCATGCCGGACTATCCAAAACGATAGTCAACATGCCGGACTATCCAAAACCATAGTCCCAATGCCGGACTATCCAAAACGATAGTCCCCATGTCGGACTATCCAAAACGATATCCCCCATGCCGGACTATCCAAAACGGTAGTCCCCATGCCGGACTATCCAAAACGATAGTCAACATGCCGGACTATCCAAAACGATAGTCCCCATGCCGGACTATCCAAAACGATAGTCCCCATGCCGGACTATCCAAAACGATAGTCCCCATGCCGGACTATCCAAAACGATAGTCAACATGCCGGACTATCCAAAACGATAGTCCCCATGCCGGACTATCCAAAACGATAGTCCCCATGCCGGACTATCCAAAACCATAGTCCCAATGCCGGACTATCCAAAACGATAGTCCCCATGTCGGGCTATCCAAAACGATACTCCCCGTGCCGGACTATCCAAAACGATAGTCCCCATGCCGGACTATTTAAAACGATAGTCCCCATGCCGGACTATCCAAAACGATAGTCCCCATGCCGGACTATCCAAAACGATAGTCCCCATGCCGGACTATCCAAAACGGTAGTCCCCATGCCGGACTATCCAAAACGATAGTCCCCATGCCGGACTATCCAAAACGATAGTCAACATGCCGGACTATCCTAAACGATAGTCCACATGCCGGACTATCCAAAACGATAGTCCACATGCCGGTCTATCCAAAACGATAGTCCCTATGCTGGACTATCCAAAACGATAGTCCCCATGCCGGACTATCCAAAACGATAGTCCCCATGCCGGACTATCCAAAACGTAACGGACTCTCCAAAACATTAGTCCCCATGCCGGACTATCCAAAACGATAGTCAACATGAAGGACTATCTAAAACGATAGTCAACATGCCGGACTATCCAAAACGATAGTCTCCATGCCGGACCATCCAAAACGATAGTCACATAACGGACTATCCAATACGATAGTCCCCATGCCGGACTATCCAAAATGATAGTCCCCATGCCGGACTATCCAAAACGATAGTCCCAATGCCGGACTATTTAAAACGATAGTCCCCATGCCGGACTATCCAAAACGATAGTCCCCATGCCGGACTATCCAAAACGATAGTCCCCATGCCGGACTATCCAAAACGGTAGTCCCCATGCCGGACTATCCAAAACGATAGTCAACATGCCGGACTCTCCAAAACCATAGTCCCAATGCCGGACTATCCAAAACGATAGTCCCCATGTCAGACTATCCAAAACGATAGTTCCCATTCCAGACTATCCAAAACGATAGTCCCCATGCCGGACTATCCAAAACGGTAGTCCCCATGCCGGACTATCCAAATCGATAGTCCCCATGCCGGACTATCCAAAACGATAGTCCCCATGCCGGACTATCCAAAACGATAGTCCCAATGCCGGACTATCCAAAACGATAGTCCCTATGCCGGACTATCCAAAACGATAGTCCTCATGCCGGACTATCCAAAACGATAGTCCCAATGCCGGACTATCCAAAACGATAGTCCCCATGCCGGACTATCCAAAACGATAGTTCCTATGCCGTACTATCCAAAACGATAGTCCCCATGTCGAACTATCCAAAACGATAGTTTCCATGCCGGACTATCCAAAACGATAGTCCACATGCCGGACTATCCAAAACGATAGTCCACATGCCGGACTATCCAAAACTATAGTCCCCATGCCGGACTATCCAAAACGATAGTCCCCATGCCGGACTATCCAAAACGATAGTCCCCATGCCGGACTATCCAAAACGATAGTCCCCATGCCGGACTATCCAAAACGGTAGTCCCCATGCCGGACTATCTAAATCGATAGTCAACATGCCGGACTATCTAAAACGATAGTCAACATGCCGGACTATCCAAAACGATAGTCTCCATGCCGGACCATCCAAAACGATAGTCACATAACGGACTATCCAAAACGATAGTCCCCATGCCGGACTATCCAAAACGATAGTCCCCATGCCGGACTATCCAAAACGATAGTCCCAATGCCGGACTATCTAAAACGATAGTCCCCATGCCGGACTATCCAAAACGATAGTCCCCATGCCGGACTATCTAAAACGATAATCCCCTTGCCGGACTATCCAAACCGATAGTCCCCATGCCGGACTATCCAAAACGATAGTCAACAAGCCGGACTATCAAAAACGATAGTCCCAATGCCGGACTATCCAAAACGATAGTCCCAATGCCGGACTATCCAAAACGATAGCCCCCCTGCTGGACTATCCAAAACGATAGTCCCCATGTCAGACTATCCGAAACGATTGTCCCCATGCCGGACTATCCAAAACGATAGTCCCCATGCCGGACTATCCAAAACGATAGTCCCCATGCCGGACTATCCAAAACGATAGTCAACAAGCCGGACTATCAAAAACGATAGTCCCAATGCCGGACTATCCAAAACGATAGTCCCCATGTTGGACTATCCAAAATGATAGTCCCCATGCCAAACTATCCAAAACGATCGTTCCAATGACGGACTATCCAAAACGATAGTCCCAATGCCGGACTATCCAAAACGATAGCCCCCCTGCCGGACTATCCAAAACGATAGTCCCCATGTCAGACTATCCGAAACGATTGTCCCCATGCCGGACTATCCAAAACGATAGTCCCCATGCCGGACTATCCAAAACGATAGTCCCAATGCCGGACTATCCAAAACGATAGTCCCCATGTCGGACTATCCAAAACGATAGTCCCCATGCCGGACTATCCAAAATGGTAGTCCCCATGCCGGACTATCCAAAACGATAGTCCCAATGCCGGACTAGCCAAAACGATAGTCCCCATGCCGGACTATTCAAAACGATAGTCCCCATGCCAGACTATCCAAAACGGTAGTCCCCATGCCGGACTATCCAAAACGATAGTCAACATGCCGGACTATCCAAAACGATAGTCCCCATGCCGGACTATCCAAAACGATAGTCCCCATGCCGGACTATCCAAAACCATAGTCCCAATGCCAGACTATCCAAAACGATAGTCCCCATGTCGGGCTATCAGAAACGATAGTCCTCATGCCGGACTATCCAAAACGATAGTCCCCATGCCGGACTATCCAAAACCATAGTCCCAATGCCGGACTATCCAAAACGATAGTCCCCATGTCGGACTATCCAAAACGATAGTCCCCATGCCGGACTATCCAAAACGATAGTCCCCATGCCGGACTATCCAAAAGGGTAGTCCCCATGCCGGACTATCCAAAACGATAGTCAACATGCCGGACTATCCAAAACCATAGTCCCAATGCCGGACTATCCAAAACGATAGTCCCCATGTCGGACTATCCAAAACGATATCCCCCATGCCGGACTATCCAAAACGATAGTCCCAATGCCGGACTATCCAAAACGATAGTCCCCATGTCAGACTATCCAAAACGATAGTTCCCATGCCGGACTATCCAAAACGATAGTCCCCATGCCGGACTATCCTAAACGATTGTCCCCTTGCCGGACAATCCAAAACGATAGTTCCCATGCCGGACTATCCAAAACGGTAGTCCCCATGCCGGACTATCCAAAACGATAATCAACATGCCGGACTATCCAAAACGATAGTCCCAATGCCGGACTATCCAAAACGATAGTCCTCATGCTGGACTATCCAAAACGATAGTCCCCATGCCGGACTATCCAAAACGATAGTCCCCATGCCGGACTATCCAAAACGATAGTCCCAATGCCGGACTATCCAAAACGATAGTCCCTATGCCGGACTATCCAAAACGATAGTCCTCATGCCGGACTATCCAAAACGATAGTCCCAATGCCGGACTATCCAAAACGATAGTCCCTATGCCGGACTATCCAAAACGATAGTCCTCATGCCGGACTATCCAAAACGATAGTCCCAATGCCGGACTATCCAAAACGATAGTCCCTATGCCGGACTATCCAAAACGATAGTCCCCATGCCGGACTATCCAAAACGATAGTTTCCATGCCGGACTATCCAAAACGATAGTCCTCATGCCGGACTATCCAAAACGATAGTCCCAATGCCGGACTATCCAAAACGATAGTCCCTATGCCGGACTATCTAAAACGATAGTCCCCATGCCGGACTATCCAAAACGATAGTTTCCATGCCGGACTATCCAAAACGATAGTCCACATGCCGGACTATCCAAAACGATAGTCCACATGCCGGACTATCCAAAACGATAGTCCACATGCCGGACTATCCAAAACTATAGTCCCCATGCCGGACTATCCAAAACGATAGTCCCCATGCCGGACTATCCAAAACGATAGTCCCCATGCCGGACTATCCAAAACGATAGTCCCCATGCCGGACTATCCTAAACGTTGGTCAACAAGCCGGACTATCCAAAACGATATTCCCAATGCCGGACTATCCAAAACGATAGTCCCCATGTTGGACTATCCAAAATGATAGTCCCCATGCCAAACTATCCAAAACGATCGTTCCAATGACGGACTATCCAAAACGATAGTCCCAATGCCGGACTATCCAAAACGATAGCCCCCCTGCCGGACTATCCAAAACGATAGTCCCCATGTCAGACTATCCGAAACGATTGTCCCCATGCCGGACTATCCAAAACGATAGTCCCCATGCCGGACTATCCAAAACGATAGTCCCCATGCCGGACTATCCAAAACGATAGTCAACAAGCCGGACTATCAAAAACGATAGTCCCAATGCCAGACTATCCAAAACGATAGTCCCCATGTTGGACTATCCAAAATGATAGTCCCCATGCCAAACTATCCAAAACGATCGTTCCAATGACGGACTATCCAAAACGATAGTCCCAATGCCGGACTATCCAAAACGATAGCCCCCTGCCGGACTATCCAAAACGATAGTCCCCATGCCGGACTATCCACAACGATAGTCCCCATGCCGGACTATCCAAAACGGTAGTCCCCATGCCGGACTATCCAAAACGATAGTCCCAATGCCGGACTAGCCAAAACGATAGTCCCCATGCCGGACTATTCAAAACGATAGTCCCCATGCCAGACTGTCCAAAACGGTAGTCCCCATGCCGGACTATCCAAAACGATAGTCAACATGCCGGACTATCCAAAACGATAGTCCCCATGCCGGACTATCCAAAACGATAGTCCCCATGCCGGACTATCCAAAACGATAGTCCCCATGCCGGACTATCCAAAACCATAGTCCCAATGCCGGACTATCCAAAACGATAGTCCACATGCCGGACTATCCAAAACGATAGTCCACATGCCGGTCTATCCAAAACGATAGTCCCCATGCTGGACTATCCAAAACGATAGTCCCCATGCCGGACTATCCAAAACGATAGTCCCCATGCCGGACTATCCAAAACGGTAGTCCCCATGCCGGACTATCCAAAACGATAGTCAACATGCCGGACTATCTAAAACGATAATCAACATGCCGGACTATCCAAAATGATAGTCTCCATGCCGGACCATCCAAAACGATAGTCACATAACGGACTATCCAAAACGATAGTCCCCATGCCGGACTATCCAAAACGATAGTCAACATGCCGGACTATCTAAAACGATAGTCAACATGCCGGACTATCCAAAACGATAGTCTCCATGCCGGACCATCCAAAACGATAGTCACATAACGGACTATCCAAAACGATAGTCCCCATGCCGGACTATCCAAAATGATAGTCCCCATACCGGACTATCCAAAACGATAGTCCCAATGCCGGACTATTTAAAACGATAGTCCCCATGCCGGACTATCCAAAACGATAGTCCCCATGCCGGACTATCCAAAACGATAGTCCCCATGCCGGACTATCCAAAACGGTAGTCCCCATGCCGGACTATCCAAAACGATAGTCAACATGCCGGACTATCCAAAACCATAGTCCCAATGCCGGACTATCCAAAACGATAGTCCCCATGTCAGACTATCCAAAACGATAGTTCCCATGCCGGACTATCCAAAACGATAGTCCCCATGCCGGACTATCCAAAACGGTAGTCCCCATGCCGGACTATCCAAATCGATAGTCAACATGCCGGACTATCTAAAACGATAGTCCCCATGCCGGACTATCCAAAACGATAGTCCCCATGCCGGACTATCCTAAACGATTGTCCCCTTGCCGGACAAACCAAAACGATAGTTCCCATGCCGGACTATCCAAAACGATAGTCCCCATGGCGGACTATCCAAAACGGTAGTCCCCATGCCGGACTATCCAAATCGATAGTCAACATGCCGGACTATCTAAAACGATAGTCCCCATGCCGGACTATCCAAAACGGTAGTCCCCATGCCGGACTATCCTAAACGATTGTCCCCTTGCCGGACAAACCAAAACGATAGTTCCCATGCCGGACTATCCAAAACGATAGTCCCCATGCCGGACTATCCAAAACGATAGTCCCAATGCCGGACTATCCAAAACAATAGTCCCTATGCCGGACTTTCCAAAACGATAGTCCTCATGCCGGACTATCCAAAACGATAGTCCCAATGCCGGACTATCCAAAACGATAGTCCCCATGCCGGACTATCCAAAACGATAGTCCCTATGCCGGACTATCCAAAACGATAGTCCCCATGCCGGACTATCCAAAACGATAGTTTCCATGCCGGACTATCCAAAACGATAGTCCACATGCCGGACTATCCAAAACGATAGTCCACATGCCGGACTATCCAAAACTATAGTCCCCATGCCGGACTATCCAAAACGATAGTCCCCATGCCGGACTATCCAAAACGATAGTCCCCATGCCGGACTATCCAAAACGATAGTTTCCATGCCGGACTATCCAAAACGATAGTCCACATGCCGGACTATCCAAAACGATAGTCCACATGCCGGACTATCCAAAACTATAGTCCCCATGCCGGACTATCCAAAACGATAGTCCCCATGCCGGACTATCCAAAACGATAGTCCCCATGCCGGACTATCCAAAACGATAGTCCCCATGCCGGACTATCCTAAACGTTGGTCAACAAGCCGGACTATCCAAAATTATAGTCCCAATGCCGGACTATCCAAAACGATAGTCCCCATGTTGGACTAACCAAAATGATAGTCCCCATGCCAAACTATCCAAAACGATCGTTCCAATGACGGACTATCCAAAACGATAGTCCCAATGCCGGACTATCCAAAACGATAGCCCCCCTGCCGGACTATCCAAAACGATAGTCCCCATGTCAGACTATCCGAAACGATTGTCCCCATGCCGGACTATCCAAAACGATAGTCCCCATGCCGGACTATCCAAAACGATAGTCCCCATGCCGGACTATCCAAAACGATAGTCAACAAGCCGGACTATCAAAAACGATAGTCCCAATGCCGGACTATCCAAAACGATAGTCCCCATGTTGGACTATCCAAAATGATAGTCCCCATGCCAAACTATCCAAAACGATCGTTCCAATGACGGACTATCCAAAACGATAGTCCCAATGCCGGACTATCCAAAACGATAGCCCCCTGCCGGACTATCCAAAACGATAGTCCCCATGTCAGACTATCCGAAACGATTGTCCCCATGCCGGACTATCCAAAACGATAGTCCCCATGCCGGACTATCCAAAACGATAGTCCCAATGACATGGGGACTATCGTTTTTGGTAATAGTCCGTCATTGGGACGATCGTTTTGGATGGTCCGGCATGGGGACTATCGTTTTGGATAGTCCGACATGAAGACTATCGTTTTTAATAGTCCGGCATTGGGACTATCGTTTTATATAGTCCGGCATGGGGACTATCGTTTTGGATAGTCCGCAATGGGGACTATCGTTTTGGATAGTCCGGCATGGGGACTATCGTTTTGGATAGTCCGGCAAGGGGACTATCGTTTTGGATAGTCCGGCATTGGGACTATCGTTTTGGATAGTCCGGCATGGGGACTATCGTTTTTGATAGTCCGGCATGGGGACTATCGTTTTGGATAGTCCAACATGGGGACTATCGTTTTGGATAGTCCGGCATTGGGACTGTCGTTTTGGATAGTCCAACATATGGAATATCGTTTAGGATAGTCCGGCATGGGGACTATCGTTTTGGATAGTCCGGCATGGGGACTACCGTTTTGGATAGTCCGGCATGGGGACTATCGTTTTGAATAGTCCAGCATGGGGACTATCGTTTTGGATAGTCCGACATGGGGATTATCGTTTTGGATAGTCCGGCATTGGGACTATCGTTTTGGATAGTCCGGCATGTTGACTATCGTTTTGGATAGTCCGGCATGGGGACTATTGTTTTGGATAGTCCGGCATGAGGACTATCGTTTTTGATAGTCCGGCATGGGGACAATCGTTTTGGATAGTCTGACATGGGGACTATCGTTTTGGATACTCCGGCAGGGGGGCTATCGTTTTGGATAGTCCGGCATTGGGATTATCGTTTTGGATAGTCCGTCATTGCGACGATCGTTTTGGATAGTCCGGCATAGGGACTATCGTTTGGGATAGTCCGACATGAAGACTATCGTTTTGGATAGTCCGGCATTGGGACTATCGTTTTATATAGTCCGGCATGGGGACTATCGTTTTGGATAGTCCGGTATTGGGACTATCGTTTTGGATAGTCCGGCATGGGGACTATCGTTTTGGATAGTCCAGCATTGGGACTATCGTTTTGGATAGTCCGGCATGGGGACTATCGTTTTGGATAGTCAGGCACAAGGACTATCGTTTTGGATAGTCCTGCATGGGGACTATCGTTTTGGATAGTCAGGCATGGGGACTATCGTTTTGGATAGTCCGGCATAGGGACTATCGTTTTGGATAGTCCGGCATGGGGACTATCATTTTGGATAGTCCGACATGGGGACTATCGTTTTGGATAGTCCGGCATTGGGACTATCGTTTTGAATAGTCCTGCATGGGGACTATCTTTTTGGATAGTCCGACACGGGGACTATCGTTTTGGATAGTCCGGCATTGGGACTATCGTTTTGGATAGTCCTGCATGTTGACTATCGTTTTGGATAGTCCGGCATGTTGACTATCGTTTTGGATAGTCCGGCATGGGGACTATCGTTTTGGATAGTCCGGCATGGGGACTATCGTTTTTGATAGTCCGGCATGGGGACTATCGTTTTGGATAGTACGGCATGTGGACTATCGTTTTGGATAGTCCGGCATGTGGACTATTGTTTTGGATAGTCTGGCATGGGGACTATCGTTTTGGATAGTCCGGCATGGGGACTATCGTTTTGGATAGTCCGGTATGGGGACTATCGTTTTGGATAGTCTGGCATTGGGACTATCGTTTTGGATAGTCCGGCATGGGGACTATCGTTGTGGATAGTCCGGCCTTTTGACTATCGTTTTGGATAGTCCGGCATGGGGACTATCGTTTTGGATAGTCCGGTATGGGGACTATCGTTTTGGATAGTCTGGCATTGGGACTATCGTTTTGGATAGTCCGGCATGGGGACTATCGTTGTGGATAGTCCGGCATGGGGACTATCGTTTTGGATAGTCCGGCATGGGACTATCGTTTTGGATAGTCTGGCATGGAGACTATCGTTTTGGATAGTCCGGCCTTTTGACTATCGTTTTGGATAGTCCGGCATGGGGACTATCGTTTTGGATAGTCCGGCATGGGGACTATCGTTTTGGATAGTCCGGCATGGGGACAATAGTTTTAGATAGTCTGACATGGGGACTATCGTTTTGGATAGTCCGGCAGGGGGCTATCGTTTTGGATAGTCCGGCATTGGGATTATCGTTTTGGATAGTCCGTCATGGGGACGATCGTTTTGGATAGTCCGGCATGGGGACTATCGTTTTGGATAGTCCGACATGAAGACTATCGTTTTGGATAGTCCGGCATTGGGACTATCGTTTTATATAGTCCGGCATGGGGACTATCGTTTTGGATAGTCCGGCATGGGGACTATCTCTTTGGATAGTCCGGCATTGGGACTATCGTTTTGGATAGTCCGGCCTTGGAACTATCATTTTGGATAGTCCGGCATGGGGACTATCGTTTTGGATACTCCGGCATGGGGACTATCGTTTTGGATAGTCCGGCATGTTGACTATCGTTTAGAATAGTCCGGCATGGGGACTATCGTTTTGGATAGTCCGGCATGGGGACTATCGTTTTGGATAGTCCGACATGAAGACTATCGTTTTGGATAGTCCGGCATTGGGACTATCGTTTTATATAGTCCGGCATGGGGACTATCGTTTTGGATAGTCCGGCATGGGGACTATCTCTTTGGATAGTCCGGCATTGGGACTATCGTTTTGGATAGTCCGGCCTTGGAACTATCATTTTGGATAGTCCGGCATGGGGACTATCGTTTTGGATACTCCGGCATGGGGACTATCGTTTTGGATAGTCCGGCATGTTGACTATCGTTTAGAATAGTCCGGCATGGGGACTATCGTTTTGGATAGTCCGACATGAAGACTATCGTTTTGGATAGTCCGGCATTGGGACTATCGTTTTATATAGTCCGGCATGGGGACTATCGTTTTGGATAGTCCGGAATGGGGACTATCTCTTTGGATAGTCCGGCATTGGGACTATCGTTTTGGATAGTCCGGCCTTGGAACTATCATTTTGGATAGTCCGGCATGGGGACTATCGTTTTGGATAGTCCGGCATGGGGACTATCGTTTTGGATAGTCCGGCATGTTGACTATCGTTTAGAATAGTCCGGCATGGGGACTATCGTTTTGGATAGTCCGGCATGGGGACTATCGTTTTGGATAGTCCGGCATGGGGACTATTGTTTTGGATAGTCCGTCATGTGGACTATCGTTTTGGATAGTCCGGCATGGGGACTATCGTTTTGGATAGTCCGGCATGGGGACTATCGTTTTGGATAGTCCGGCATGTTGACTATCGTTTAGAATAGTTCGGCATGGGGACTATCGTTTTGGATAGTCCGGCATGGGGACTATCGTTTTGGATAGTCCGGCATGGGGACTATCGTTTTGGATAGTCCGTCATGTGGACTATCATTTTGGATAGTCCGGCATGGGGACTATCGTTTTGGATAGTCCGTCATGTGGACTATCATTTTGGATAGTCCGGCATGGGGACTATCGTTTTAAATAGTCCGGCATAGGGACTATCGTTTTGGATAGTCCGGCATGGGGACTATCGTTTTGGATAGTCCGGCATGGGGACTATAATTTTGGATAGTCCGGCATGGGGACTATCGTTTTGGATAGTCCGGCATGGGGACTATCGTTTTGGATAGTCCGGCATTGGGACTATCGTTTTGGATAGTCCGGCATGGGGACTATCGTTTTGGATAGTCCGGCATGGGGACTATAATTTTGGATAGTCCGGCATGGGGACTATCGTTTTGGATAGTCCGGCATGGGGACTATCGTTTTGGATAGTCCGGCATTGGGACTATCGTTTTGGATAGTCCGGCATGGGGACTATCGTTTTGGATAGTCCGGCATGGGGACTATCGTTTTGGATAGTCCGGCATGGGACTATAGTTTTGGATAGTCCGGCATGATGACTATCGTTTTGGATAGTCCGGCATGTTGACTATCGTTTTGGATAGTCCGGCATGTTGACTATCGTTTTGGATAGTCCGGCATGGGGACTACCGTTTTGGATAGTCCGGCATGGGGACTATCGTTTTGGATAGTCCGGCATGGGGACTATCTCTTTGGATAGTCCGGCATGGGGACTATCATTTTTGATAGTCCGACATGGGGACTATCGTTTTGGATAGTCCGCCATGGGGACTATCGTTTTGGATAGTCCGGCATGGGGATTATCGTTTTGGATAGTCCGGCATGGGGACTATCGTTTTGGATAGTTCAACATGGGGACTATCGTTTTGGATAGTCCGGCATTGGGACTATCGTTTTGGATAGTCCGGCATGTTGACTATCGTTTTGGATAGTCCGGCATGGGGACTATCGTTTTGGATAGTCAGGCATGGGGACTATCATTTTGGATAGTCCGACATAGGGACTATCGTTTTGGATAGTCCGGCATTGGGACTATCGTTTTGGATAGTCCTGCATGGGGACTATCGTTTTGGATAGTCCGACATGGGGACTATCGTTTTGGATAGTCCGGCATGGGGACTATCGTTTTGGATAGTCCGGCATTGGGACTATCGTTTTATATAGTCCCGCATGGGGACTATCGTTTCGGATAGTCTGGCATGGGGACTATCGTTTTGGATAGTCCGGCATTGGGACTATCGTTTTGGATAGTCCGGCATGGGGACTATCGTTTTGGATAGTCCGGCATGGGGACTATCGTTTTGGATAGTCCGGCATGGGGACTATAATTTTGGATAGTCCGGCATGGGGACTATCGTTTTGGATAGTCCGGCATGGGGACTATCGTTTTGGATAGTCCGGCATGGGGACTATAATTTTGGATAGTCCGGCATGGGGACTATCGTTTTGGATAGTCCGGCATGGGGACTATCGTTTTGGATAGTCCGGCATTGGGACTATCGTTTTGGATAGTCCGGCATGGGGACTATCGTTTTGGATAGTCCGGCATGGGGACTATCTTTTTGGATAGTCCGGCATGGGACTATAGTTTTGGATAGTCCGGCATGATGACTATCGTTTTGGATAGTCCGGCATGTTGACTATCGTTTTGGATAGTCCGGCATGTTGACTATCGTTTTGGATAGTCCGGCATGGGGACTACCGTTTTGGATAGTCCGGCATGGGGACTATCGTTTTGGATAGTCCGGCATGGGGACTATCGTTTTGGATAGTTCAACATGGGGACTATCGTTTTGGATAGTCCGGCATTGGGACTATCGTTTTGGATAGTCCGGTATGTTGACTATCGTTTTGGATAGTCCGGCATGGGGACTATCGTTTTGGATAGTCAGGCATGGGGACTATCATTTTGGATAGTCCGACATAGGGACTATCGTTTTGGATAGTCCGGCATTGGGACTATCGTTTTGGATAGTCCTGCATGGGGACTATCATTTTGGATAGTCCGACATGGGGACTATCGTTTTGGATAGTCCGGCATGGGGACTATCGTTTTGGATAGTCCGGCATTGGGACTATCGTTTTATATAGTCCCGCATGGGGACTATCGTTTCGGATAGTCTGGCATGGGGACTATCGTTTTGGATAGTCCGGCATTGGGACTATCGTTTTGGATAGTCCGGCATGGGGACTATCGTTTTGGATAGTCCGGCATGGGGACTATCGTTTTGGATAGTCCAACATGGGGACTATCGTTTTGGATAGTCCGGCATTGGGACTATCGTTTTATATAGTCCGGCATGGGGACTATCGTTTTGGATAGTCCGGCATGGGGACTATCGTTTTGGATAGTCCGGCATGGGGACCATCGTTTTGGATAGTCCGGCATGGGGACTATCGTTTTGGATAGTCCGGCATGGGGACTATCGTTTTGGATAGTCCGGCATGGGGACTATCGTTTTGGATAGTCCGGCATGGGAACTATCGTTTTGGATAGTCCGGCATGGGGACTATCGTTTTGGATAGTCCGGCATGGAGACTATCGTTTTAGATAGTATGGCATAAGGACTATCGTTTTGGATAGTCCGAAATGGTGACTATCGTTTTGGATAGTCCGACATGGGGACTATCGTTTTGGATAGTCCGGCATGGGGACTATCGTTTTGGATAGTCCGGCATGGAGACTATCGTTTTGGATAGTCCGACATGGGTACTATCGTTTTGGATAGTCCGGCATTGGGACTATCGTTTTGGATAGTCCGGCATGTTGACTATCGTCTTGGAGTCCGGCATGGGGACTATTTTTTGGATAGTCCGGCATGGGGACTATAGTTTTGGATAGTCCGGCATGGGGACAATCGTTTTGGATAGTCTGACATGGGGACTATCGTTTTGGATAGTCCAGCAGGGGGACTATCGTTTTGGATAGTCCGGCATGGGACTATAGTTTTGGATAGTCCGGCATGATGACTATCGTTTTGGATAGTCCGGCATGTTGACTATCGTTTTGGATAGTCCGGCATGTTGACTATCGTTTTGGATAGTCCGGCATGGGGACTACCGTTTTGGATAGTCCGGCATGGGGACTATCGTTTTGGATAGTCAGGCATGGGGACTATCATTTTGGATAGTCCGGCATGGGGACTATCGTTTTGGATAGTCCGGCATGGGGACTATCGTTTTGAATTGTCCGGCATGGGGACTATCATTTTGGATAGTCCGACATGGGGACTATCGTTTTGGATAGTCCGGCATTGGGACTATCGTTTTGGATAGTCTGGCATGGGGACTATCGATTTGGATAGTCCGGCATGGGGACTATCGTTTTAGATAGTCAGGCATTGAGACTATCGTTTTGGATAGTCCAACATGGGGACTATTGTTTTTGATAGTCCGGCATTGGGACTATCGTTTTGGATAGTCCGACATGGGGACTATCGTTTTGGATAGTCCGGCATTGGGACTATCGTTTTGGATAGTCCTGCATGGGGACTATCGTTTTGGATAGTCCGGCATGGGGACTATCGATTTGGATAGTCCGGCATGGGGACTATTGTTTTTGATAGTCCGGCATTGGGACTATCGTTTTGGATAGTCCGGCATGTTGACTATCGTTTTGGATAGTCCGGCATGGGGACTATCGTTTTGGATAGTACGGCATTGGGACTATCGTTTTGGATAGTCCGGCATGGGGACTATCGTTTTGGATAGTCCGGCATGAAGACTATCGTTTTAAATAGTCCGGCATGGGGACCATCGTTTTGGATAGTCCGGCATGTGGACTATCGTTTTGGATAGTCCGGCATAGGGACTATTGTTTTGGATAGTCCGGCATGGGGACTATCGTTTTGGATAGTCCGGCATGGGGACTATCGTTTTGGATAGTCCGGTATGGGGACTATCATCGTTTTGGATAGTCCGGCATTGGGACTATCGTTTTGGATAGTCCGGCATGGGGACTATCGTTGTGGATAGTCCGGCATGGGGACTATCGTTTTGGATAGTCCGGCATGGAGACTATCGTTTTGGATAGTCCGGCATTTTGACTATCGTTTTGGATAGTCCGGCATGGGGACTATCGTTTTAGATAGTCCGACATGAAGACTATCGTTTTGGATAGTCCGGCATTGGGACTATCGTTTTATATAGTCCGGCATGGGGACTATCGTTTTGGATTGTCCGGCATGTTGACTATCGTTTTGGATAGTCCGGCATGGGGACTATTGTTTTGGATAGTCCTGCATTGGGACTATCGTTTTGGATAGTCCGGCATGGGGACTATCGTTTTGGATAGTCAGGCACAAGGACTATCTTTTTGGATAGTCCTGCATGGGGACTATCGTTTTGGATAGTCAGGCATAGGGACTATCGTTTTGGATAGTCAAGCATAGGGACTATCGTTTTGGATAGTCCGGCATGGGGACTATCGTTTTGGATAGTCCGGCATGGGGACTATCATTTTGGATAGTCCGACATGGGGACTATCGTTTTGGATAGTCCGGCATTGGGACTATCGTTTTGGATAGTCCTGCATGGGGACTATCGTTTTGGATAGTCAGACATGGGGACTATCGTTTTGGATAGTCCGGCATTGGGACTATCGTTTTGGATAGTCCTGCATGGGGACTATCGTTTTGGATAGTCCGGCATGGGGACTATCGATTTGGATAGTCCGGCATGGGGACTATCGCTTTGGATAGTTCAGCATGGAGACTATCGTTTTGGATAGTCCAACATGGGGACTATCGTTTTGGATAGTCCGGCATTGGGACTATTGTTTTGGATAGTCCGGCATGTTAACTATCGTTTTGGATAGTCCGGCATGGGGACTATCGTTTTGGATAGTCCGGCATGGGGACTATCGTTTTAGATAGTCCGGCATGGGGTCTATCGTTTTGGATATACCGGCATGGGGACTATCGTTTTGGAAAGTCCGGTATGGGGACTATCGTTTTTTATATTCCGGCATTGGGACTATCGTTTTGGATAGTCCGGCATGGGGGCTATCGTTTTAGATAGTCCGGCATGGGACTATCGTTTTAGATAGTCCGGCATGGAGACTATCGTTTTGGATAGTCCGGCATTTTGACTATCGTTTTGGATAGTCCGGCATGTTGACTATCGTTTTGGATAGTCCGGGATGGGGACTACCGTTTTGGAGAGTCCGGCATGGGGACTATCGTTTTGGGTATTCCGGCATGGGGACTATCGTTTTGGATAGTCCGACATGGGGACTATCGTTTTGGATAGTCCGGCATTGGGACTATCGTTTTGGATAGTCCGGCATGGGACTATCGTTTTAGATAGTCCGGCATGGAGACTATCGTTTTGGATAGTCCGGCATGTTGACTATCGTTTTGGATAGTCCGGCATGTTGACTATCGTTTTGGATAGTCCGGCATGGGGACTATCGTTTTGGATAGTCCGACATGAAGACTATCGTTTTGGATAGTCCGGCATTGGGGCTATCGTTTTATATAGTCCGGCATGGGGACTATCGTTTTGGATAGTCCGGCATGTTGACTATCGTTTTGGATAGTCCGGCATGGGGACTATTGTTTTGGATAGTCCTGCATTGGGACTATCGTTTTGGATAGTCCGGCATGTAGACTATCGTTTTGGATAGTCAGGCACAAGGACTATCTTTTTGGATAGTCGTGCATGGGGACTATCGTTTTGGATAGTCAGGCATAGGGACTATCGTTTTGGATAGTCAGGCATAGGGACTATCGTTTTGGATAGTCCGGCATGGGGACTATCGTTTTGGATAGTCCGGCATGGGGACTATCATTTTGGATAGTCCGACATGGGGACTATCGTTTTGGATAGTCCGGCATTGGGACTATCGTTTTGGATAGTCCTGCATGGGGACTATCGTTTTGGATAGTCCGACATGGGGACTATCGTTTTGGATAGTCCGGCATTGGGACTGTCGTTTTGGATAGTCCTGCATGGGGACTATCGTTTTGGATAGTCCGGCATGGGGACTATCGATTTGGATAGTCCGGCATGGGGACTATCGATTTGGATAGTCCGGCATGGGGACTATCGCTTTGGATAGTCCGGCATGGAGACTATCGTTTTGGATAGTCCAACATGGGGACTATCGTTTTGGATAGTCCGGCATTGGGACTATTGTTTTGGATAGTCCGGCATGTTGACTATCGTTTTGGATAGTCCGGCATGGGGACTATCGTTTTGGATAGTCCGGCATGGGGACTATCGTTTTGGAAAGTCCGGCTTGGGGTCTATCGTTTTGGATAGTCCGGCATGTGGACTGTCGTTTTGGATAGTCCGGCATGGGGACTATTGTTTTGGATAGTCCGGCATGGGGACTATCGTTTTAGATAGTCCGGGATGGGGACTATCGTTTTGGATAGTCCGGTATGGTGACTATCGTTTTGGATAGTCCGGCATTGGGACTATCGTTTTGGATAGTCCGGCATGGGGACTATCGTTGTGGATAGTCCGGCATGGGGACTATCGTTTTAGATAGTCCGGCATGGGACTATCGTTTTAGATAGTCCGGCATGGAGACTATCGTTTTGGATAGTCCGGCATTTTGACTATCGTTTTGGATAGTCCGGCATGTTGACTATCGTTTTGGATAGTCCGGGATGGGGACTACCGTTTTGGAGAGTCCGGCATGAGGACTATCGTTTTGGGTATTCCGGCATGGGGACTATCGTTTTGGATAGTCCGACATGGGAACTATCGTTTTGGATAGTCCGGCATTGGGACTATCGTTTTGGATAGTCCGGCATGGGACTATCGTTTTAGATAGTCCGGCATGGAGACTATCGTTTTGGATAGTCCGGCATGTTGACTATCGTTTTGGATAGTCCGGCATGTTGACTATCGTTTTAGATAGTCCGGCATGTTGACTATCGTTTTGGATAGTCCGGCATGGGGACTATCGTTTTGGATAGTCCGTCATGGGGACTATCGTTTTGGTTAGTCCGGCATGGGGACTATCGTTTTGGATAGTCCGGCATGGGGACTATCGTTTTGGATAGTCCGGCATGGGGACTATCGTTTTGGATAGTCCGGCACGGGGACTATCGTTTTGGATAGTCCGGCATGATGACTATCGTTTTGGATAGTCCGGCATGTTGACTATCGTTTTGGATAGTCCGGGATGGGGACTACCGTTTTGGAGAGTCCGGCATGGGGACTATCGTTTTGGGTATTCCGGCATGGGGACTATCGTTTTGGATAGTCCGACATGGGGACTATCGTTTTGGATAGTCCGGCATTGGGACTATCGTTTTGGATAGTCCGGCATGGGACTATCGTTTTAGATGGTCCGGCATGGAGACTATCGTTTTGGATAGTCCGGCATGTTGACTATCGTTTTGGATAGTCCGGCATGTTGACTATCGTTTTGGATAGTCCGGCATGGGGACTATCGTTTTGGATAGTCCGACATGAAGACTATCGTTTTGGATAGTCCGGCATTGGGACTATCGTTTTATATAGTCCGGCATGGGGACTATCGTTTTGGATAGTCCGGCATGTTGACTATCGTTTTGGATAGTCCGGCATGGGGACTATTGTTTTGGATAGTCCTGCATTGGGACTATCGTTTTTAATAGTCCGGCATGTGGACTATCGTTTTGGATAGTCAGGCACAAGGACTATCTTTTTGGATAGTCGTGCATGGGGACTAACGTTTTGGATAGTCAGGCATAGGGACTATCGTTTTGGATAGTCAGGCATAGGGACTATCGTTTTGGATAGTCCGGCATGGGGACTATCGTTTTGGATAGTCCGGCATGGGGACTATCATTTTGGATAGTCCGACATGGGGACTATCGTTTTGGATAGTCCGGCATTGGGACTATCGTTTTGGATAGTCCTGCATGGGGACTATCGTTTTGGATAGTCCGACATGGGTACTATCGTTTTGGATAGTCCGGCATTGGGACTATCGTTTTTGGATAGTCCTGCATGGGGACTATCGTTTTGGTTAGTCCGGCATGGGGACTATCGATTTGGATAGTCCGGCATGGGGACTATCGCTTTGGATAGTCCGGCATGGAGACTATCGTTTTGGATAGTCCAACATGGGGACTATCGTTTTGGATAGTCCGGCATTGGGACTATTGTTTTGGATAGTCCGGCATGTTGACTATCGTTTTGGATAGTCCGGCATGGGGACTATCGTTTTGGATAGTCCGGCATGGGGACTATCGTTTTGGATAGTCCGGCATGGGGTCTATCGTTTTGGATAGTCCGGCATGTGGACTGTCGTTTTGGATAGTCCGGCATGGGGACTATTGTTTTGGATAGTCCGGCATGGGGACTATCGTTTTAGATAGTCCGGCATGGGGACTATCGTTTTGGATAGTCCGGTATGGGGACTATCGTTTTGGATAGTCCGGCATTGGGACTATCGTTTTGGATAGTCCGGCATGGGGACTATCGTTGTGGATAGTCCGGCATGGGGACTATCGTTTTAGATAGTCCGGCATGGGACTATCGTTTTAGATAGTCCGGCATAGAGACTATCGTTTTGGATAGTCCGGCATGGGGACTATCGTTTTGGATAGTCCGGCACGGGGACTATCGTTTTGGATAGTCCGGCATGATGACTATCGTTTTGGATAGTCCGGCATGTTGACTATCGTTTTGGATAGTCCGGGATGGGGACTACCGTTTTGGAGAGTCCGGCATGGGGACTATCGTTTTGGGTATTCCGGCATGGGGACTATCGTTTTGGATAGTCCGACATGGGGACTATCGTTTTGGATAGTCCGGCATTGGGACTATCGTTTTGGATAGTCCGGCATGGGACTATCGTTTTAGATAGTCCGGCATGGAGACTATCGTTTTGGATAGTCCGGCATGTTGACTATCGTTTTGGATAGTCCGGCATGTTGACTATCGTTTTGGATAGTCCGGCATGGGGACTATCGTTTTGGATAGTCCGACATGAAGACTATCGTTTTGGATAGTCCGGCATTGGGACTATCGTTTTATATTGTCCGGCATGGGGACTATCGTTTTGGATAGTCCGGCATGTTGACTATCGTTTTGGATAGTCCGGCATGGGGACTATTGTTTTGGATAGTCCTGCATTGGGACTATCGTTTTGGATAGTCCGGCATGTGGACTATCGTTTTGGATAGTCAGGCACAAGGACTATCTTTTTTGATAGTCGTGCATGGGGACTATCGTTTTGGATAGTCAGGCATAGGGACTATCGTTTTGGATAGTCAGGCATAGGGACTATCGTTTTGGATAGTCCGGCATGGGGACTATCGTTTTGGATAGTCCGGCATGGGGACTATCATTTTGGATAGTCCGACATGGGGACTATCGTTTTGGATAGTCCGGCATTGGGACTATCGTTTTGGATAGTCCTGCATGGGGACTATCGTTTTGGATAGTCCGACATGGGGACTATCGTTTTGGATAGTCCGGCATTGGGACTATCGTTTTGGATAGTCCTGCATGGGGACTATCGTTTTGGATAGTCCGGCATGGGGACTATCGATTTGGATAGTCCGGCATGGGGACTATCGCTTTGGATAGTCCGGCATGGAGACTATCGTTTTGGATAGTCCAACATGGGGAATATCGTTTTGGATAGTCCGGCATTGGGACTATTGTTTTGGATAGTCCGGCATGTTGACTATCGTTTTGGATAG
This sequence comes from Neoaliturus tenellus, assembly GCA_030545055.2. Taxonomy (NCBI): domain Eukaryota; kingdom Metazoa; phylum Arthropoda; class Insecta; order Hemiptera; family Cicadellidae; genus Neoaliturus; species Neoaliturus tenellus. The sequence goes on from JAQYXR010000121.1 coordinate 191,263, forward strand.
TCCGGCATGGGGACTATCGTTTTGGATAGTCCGGCATGGGGACTATCGTTTTGGATAGTCCGGCATGGGGTCTATCGTTTTGGATAGTCCGGCATGTGGACTGTCGTTTTGGATAGTCCGGCATGGGGACTATTGTTTTGGATAGTCCGGCATGGGGACTATCGTTTTAGATAGTCCGGCATGGGGACTATCGTTTTGGATAGTCCGGTATGGGGACTATCGTTTTGGATAGTCCGGCATTGGGACTATCGTTTTGGATAGTCCGGCATGGGGACTATCGTTGTGGATAGTCCGGCATGGGGACTATCGTTTTAGATAGTCCGGCATGGGACTATCGTTTTAGATAGTCCGGCATGGAGACTATCGTTTTGGATAGTCCGGCATTTTGACTATCGTTTTGGATAGTCCGGCATGTTGACTATCGTTTTGGATAGTCCGGGATGGGGACTACCGTTTTGGAGAGTCCGGCATGGGGACTATCGTTTTGGGTATTCCGGCATGGGGACTATCGTTTTGGATAGTCCGACATGGGAACTATCGTTTTGGATAGTCCGGCATTGGGACTATCGTTTTGGATAGTCCGGCATGGGACTATCGTTTTAGATAGTCCGGCATGGAGACTATCGTTTTGGATAGTCCGGCATGTTGACTATCGTTTTGGATAGTCCGGCATGTTGACTATCGTTTTGGATAGTCCGGCATGTTGACTATCGTTTTGGATAGTCCGGCATGGGGACTATCGTTTTGGATAGTCCGGCATGGGGACTATCGTTTTGGTTAGTCCGGCATGGGGACTATCGTTTTGGATAGTCCGGCATGGGGACTATCGTTTTGGATAGTCCGGCATGGGGACTATCGTTTTGGATAGTCCGGCATGGGGACTATCGTTTTGGATAGTCCGGCATAGAGACTATCGTTTTGGATAGTCCGGCATGGGGACTATCGTTTTGGATAGTCCGGCACGGGGACTATCGTTTTGGATAGTCCGGCATGATGACTATCGTTTTGGATAGTCCGGCATGTTGACTATCGTTTTAGATAGTCTGGCATAAGGACTATCGTTTTGGATAGTCCGAAATGGTGACTATCGTTTTGGATAGTCTGACATGGGGACTATCGTTTTAGATAGTCCGGCATGGGGACTATCGTTTTGGATAGTCCGGCATGGAGACTATCGTTTTGGATAGTCCGACATGGGTACTATCGTTTTGGATAGTCCGGCATTGGGACTATCGTTTTGGATAGTCCGGCATGTTGACTATCGTTTTGGAGTCCGGCATGGGGACTATTTTTTGGATAGTCCGGCATGGGGACTATCGTTTTGGATAGTCCGGCATAGGGACAATCGTTTTGGATAGTTTGACATGGGGACTATCGTTTTGGATAGTCCGGCAGGGGGGCTATCGTTTTAGATAGTCCGGCATTGGGACTATCGTTTTGGATAGTCCGTCATTGGGACGATCGTTTTAGGTAGTCCTTCATGGGGACTATCGTTTTGGATAGTCCGACATGAAGACTATCGTTTTGGATAGTCCGGCATTAGGACTATCGTTTTATATAGTCCGGCATGGGGACTATCGTTTTGGATAGTCCGGCATGTTGACTATCGATTTGGATAGTCCGGCATGGGGACTATCGTTTTGGATAGTCCAGCATTGGGACTATCGTTTTGGATAGTCCGGCATGGGGACTATCGTTTTGGATAGTCAGGCACAAGGACTATCGTTTTGGATAGTCCTGCATGGGGACTATCGTTTTGGATAGTCAGGCGTGGGGACTATCGTTTTGGATAGTCAGGCATGGGGACTATCGTTTTGGATAGTCCGGCATGGGGACTATCGTTTTAGATAGTCCGGCATGGGGACTATCGTTTTGAATATTCCGGCATGGGGACTATTGTTTTGGATAGTCCGGCATTGGGACTATCGTTTTGGATAGTCCTGCATGGGGACTATCGTTTTGGATAGTCCGGCATGGGGACTATCGATTTGGATAGTCCGGCATGGGGACTATCGTTTTAGATAGTCCGGCATGGAGACTATCGTTTTGGATAGTCCAACATGGGGACTATTGTTTTTGATAGTCCGGCATTGGGACTATCGTTTTGGATAGTCCGGCATGTTGACTATCGTTTTGGATAGTCCGGCATGAAGACTATCGTTTTAAATAGTCCGGCATGGGGACTATCGTTTTGGATAGTCCGGCATGTGGACTATCGTTTTGGATAGTCCGGCATGGGGACTATTGTTTTGGATAGTCCGGCATGGAGACTATCGTTTTGGATAGTCCGGCATGGGGACTATCGTTTTGGATAGTCCGGTATGGGGACTATCATCGTTTTGGATAGTCCGGCATTGGGACTATCGTTTTGGATAGTCCGGCATGGGGACTATCGTTGTGGATAGTCCGGCATGGGGACTATCGTTTTGGATAGTCCGGCATGGGACTATCGTTTTGGATAGTCCGGCATGGAGACTATCGTTTAGGATAGTCCGGCATTTTGACTATCGTTTTGGATAGTCCGGCATGGGGACTATCGTTTTGGATAGTCCGACATGAAGACTATCGTTTTGGATAGTCCGGCATTGGGACTATCGTTTTATATAGTCCGGCATGGGGACTATCGTTTTGGATAGTCCGGCATGTTGACTATCGTTTTGGATAGTCCGGCATGGGGACTATTGTTTTGGATAGTCCTGCATTGGGACTATCGTTTTCGATAGTCTGGCATGGGGACTATCGTTTTGGATAGTCAGGCACAAGGACTATCTTTTTGGATAGTCCTGCATGGGGACTATCGTTTTGGATAGTCAGGCATAGGGACTATCGTTTTGGATAGTCAGGCATAGGGACTATCGTTTTGGATAGTCTGGCATGGGGACTATCGTTTTGGATAGTCCGGCATGGGGACTATCATTTTGGATAGTCCGACATGGGGACTATAGTTTTGGATAGTCCGGCATTGGGACTATCGTTTTGGATAGTCCTGCATGAGGACTATCGTTTTGGATAGTCCGACATGGGGACTATCGTTTTGGATAGTCCGGCATTGGGACTATCGTTTTGGATAGTCCTGCATGGGGACTATCGTTTTGGATAGTCCGGCATGGGGAATATCGATTTGGATAGTCCGGCATGGGGACTATCGCTTTGGATAGTCCGGCATGGAGACTATCGTTTTGGATAGTCCAACATGGGGACTATCGTTTTGGATAGTCCGGCATTGGGACTATCGTTTTGGATAGTCCGGCATGGGGACTATCGTTTTGGATAGTCCGGAATGAGGACTATCGTTTTGGATAGTCCGGCATGGGGACTATCGTTTTGGATAGTCCGGCATGTGGACTATCGTTTTGGATAGTCCGGCATGGGGACTATAGTTTTGGATAGTCCGGCATGGGGACTATCGTTTTAGATAGTCCGGCATGGGGACTATCGTTTTGGATAGTCCGGTATGGGGACTATCGTTTTGGATAGTCCGGCATTGGGACTATTGTTTTGGATAGTCCGGCATGGGGACTATCGTTGTGGATAGTCCGGCATGGGGACTATCGTTTTAGATAGTCCGGCATGGGACTATCGTTTTAGATAGTCCGGCATGGAGACTATCGTTTTGGATAGTCCGGCATTTTGACTATCGTTTTGGATAGTCCGGCATGTTGACTATCGTTTTGGATAGTCCGGGATGGGGACTACCGTTTTGGAGAGTCCGGCATGGGGACTATCGTTTTGGGTATTCCGGCATGGGGACTATCGTTTTGGATAGTCCGACATGGGGACTATCGTTTTGGATAGACCGGCATTGGGACTATCGTTTTGGATAGTCCGGCATGGGACTATCGTTTTAGATAGTAGGGCATGGAGAATATCGTTTTGGATAGTCCGGCATGTTGACTATCGTTTTGGATAGTCCGGCATGTTGACTATCGTTTTGGATAGTCCGGCATGTTGACTATCGTTTTGGATAGTCCGGCATGGGGACTACCGTTTTGGATAG
>JAQYXR010000122.1:0-18741 GCA_030545055.2 Neoaliturus tenellus
AAATGTAACGGCTTAAAATATAAAATTAGAGTTTGTGAGAATTTGTGTAAAGAGAAGAGATTTAACACTTTAGATTCTCAAGACTTTCTCCTCAGGGATAAAAAGGATCGTATTACAAGGTGGGGGCGTAAACAGTAAATTCACTTAGTTTTTTCCAAATTGTTGCTTAAAAAAATAATGGGGGAGAAACACAATGCGTTATAGCGTTGTGTTTCTCCCCCATTATTTTTTAACACTCTAAGTCTCATGACCTACTAACCTACTTCCATCCAAGTAGTAAGAAAAGTACTTCCCCCCACTCCTTTGGGTCGATGACTGGTCACGGTCAGCTCTTACCCCTCATTTGCATACTATTATAAAAGCGGAGCGAGCGTTGGTCACCTCTTCATTTTTCTTCTACATGCCGCTCTTGTCGTTTCGTCTCTGCTGTTTACAATATTTCTTGCTTGAAAATGCCTCCTCATCTGAATGAAAATTTTAATTTTTCCGAAATTTCTGATGTTTTTGAAGAATCTGAAGACACTTTAAGTAATGACAGTGAAAGTGAAGATGATGAGGACGATGATGATTATACTGTTGAACTTAGTGAAGAACGTAAAGTTATAGCAATTGATCCACAATTTCCATTTGATACAATAGAAAAGTTTATGGCTGAAGCTAATAAATGGTTGGACTCAGGATGTTATGTACGAATTGACTCTTTTATATTGTATGGTGATAGTCATTCTTTCCTTGTCACACCAAATGACAGAGACCGCATGTTGCAGTGGGCACAATCTATGATGGAGTGCTATGAACAAGGTGTGGACACTGGCGGCTATTTTCTTGCACAACTAGTGTAATAACAAAATTACCCTTCCCCCACCCTACACCCTATCCCTTTCAAATCCTATAAAGAAGGGGGACAGGAGTGGGGATTATAAAATGGTGGGGGAATGTGTATAAATGCAGGTTGTTTGAAGAGACTTTTATTATTGTGGCTTTAGCAGAAACAACATGGAGTTTAAATCTTCAGCAAAAATAAGGAACAACATAATAAAGAGAGAAATTCGCAAGAAAGAAAAGATTGAACTTATAAAATTACAACTTATAATTCCTTCCATTGAAATTGGATGTAGCAAAATGAAGACTTTGGTGAAAACTAACGAATATTTGTTACAATTGCTAAAAAACAATCGAATAGTTGAAGAGCAAGAATGGACATTCTACATAGTAAAATTTGAACATTTTAATATAAATAAGTAAACCCAAAAAAGTAGATGTAGAATAGAGAGCGAGGAATAGATCACTTTGTGGTAATGGACTAACATGCCACTTAGTGCTCTATTCCTCGTTCTCGCGTTAAATTGGATTACCTTGACCTATTTGTTCGACTGTTAGAATTTGGTTAACACTGTTGAATTTCAGTTTTGAACTAACGTTTATTTTTGTTCAACTGTTAGAGTTTTTTTTTTTTTTTAATACTGTCGAATTTTAGTTTTGAACTAACTTTTAATTTATGCGAATTTTTAGTTCAACTTTAGTTAATTTATGCACAAATTTAGTTTAACCAAGTGTCTGTGCTGTAGCCATTTCCACCTAAAAAGAACTACAATTAGTTGGGTGGGGGAAAGTTCGTTAAAGCTTGAATATAAAGAAGTATATACTAAAACTCCAATGGGAAGAAAGAACACGAATGAACAATTAGTTTGTAGAAGGTTAATATTTTTGTTCAAAATGTTTGATTTCCTTGGATAGTGAAGAAGATGAAATAGTGGTGGGGGAACCGTTATAAAAGGAGGAACATGAGAGCCCATTTCATTTCTTGGTGAAATTTCGAAGAGTAAACATCTCAACATGTATTGTTGCGATAAATGTTCGGAATCGTTTCACGATGAAATTCTATTAGACTGTCATAAAGAACTAATTCACAACAACCCAGAAGAAAAACAAGAACAAGAACAAGAACAAGAACAAGAACAACAAGAACAACAAGAACAACAAGAAGAACAAGAAGAACAAGATGAAATAACTGCAACATTTTCAACTACTTTACCGAATCTACAAGTATTTGCATTACCCGGTAAAGTAGTAATGCATCATAAGATTCAAAATGAAAACTTGAAGCTAGAAGAATTTATTAGAGAAGCAAAACCAATAGTAAGTAAAACTTTAAAAGAAGAATTGAAAAGATTGAACTTTCTTAAATTTGGTTTACTACTAGAAGCTATGTTTATAAATGTACAAGAAGAATTATCACCAAGAGGATTCATAACAAAAAACCGAACCATTATGGAAAGTTCAAACATTGATTCAATAGTAGAAAACTGTATAGAAGAAATATTAACAAAAATTCAGGAACACGAAGGAAGAGGATCCGGATGGAGTCTTACAAGTATTGAAGTATTAGATATAAGAGTTCATAAACATGGATATGGACTAATGGGATCTAGTTACATTCCTTTGCCCAAAAGAATTAAGGATACAAGATCATGTATTAATGTGAAAAATCAAGATAATGAATGTTTTAGATATGCGATGACATCTAAGTTTGTACCAAATCATTTCGATAAACCTAACCAACACTATGAAAATCAAAGACATAGGTACAGTTTTCAAGGAATTACTTACCCTGTATCACTGAAAGATATATCAAAATTTGAGAAGAAAAATCCTGGTACATCTATTAATGTTTTTGCATTAGATAGTTCAAACAAAGTGTATCCTTTACGTGTTGTAAAAGAAGAGCTACCAGATCATACGGATTTACTACTACTAACGCGAGGAGATGTGTCTCACTATGTGTACATAAAGAAATTCGACTCTCTTGTTAACAAGCAGCTTTCTAAAGCTCGACACAGAAAGATAATTTGCAAGAGATGTTTTAATTTTCAACGAGAAGGAAGACAAGGAAGAGAATGGTTACAAGAGCACAAAAGGCTATGTAACAATAATTATGAAGCAAAGATTAATTTACCTTCGGAAAACAGAGCATTTGTTACATTTCAAAAGGTTCATCATCAATACCGTATCCCTATAGTTGTATATGCGGACTTTGAATCAACACTAATTCCTATAGAAGATGAAAATTGTGAAGCTAGAAAAAGTGTCAAATATCAAATGCACAAACCAAATAGTTTTTGTTTAATGGTTAAATCAACATTATCAGAAGAACATTTAAACAGATATGGATTAACTTCAGAACCTCTAGTATATCGTGGTGAAAATGTAGAAAAAATATTTCTTGATCACTTATATTCAATAGCTGGAAATGCACAAAGATTATATACAAATATTGTACCAATGAAACCGATGGAGGAAGAAGAAGAAATTCAACATGAAAATGCAACTCGATGTTTCTTATGCAAAAATGATTTTACTATTGAGAATTATAAAGTTAAAGATCACGATCACCTCACAGGTTATTACAGGGGTGCTGCTTGTAATAAATGCAACTTGAGCTATCGTTTACCACTATTTATTCCTGTGGTTCTGCATAACCTCAGTGGGTACGATGCTCATTTTATAATACCTGAACTAGGAAGAGACGACGGTAAAATCGATGTGTTAGCTGAAACTTCAGAGAAGTTCATAAGTTTTTCCAAAGAAGTTGGAAACATGAAACTAAGATTCTTGGACTCCTACAGATTTATGCCGTCGAGTTTGTCCAAACTTTCAGAAAATTTAAGGAAACAAGATTTCATCGAAACAAAGAAGATTGTAAATAACGACAAACTGGATTTGGTACTTCGGAAAGGTGTGTTTCCATATGATTACATAGACAGTTTAGAAAGATTTAATGAAACATCACTTCCGGCTAAAGAAGAATTCAAAAGTAAACTTTATGACATGGACATATCTCAAGAGGACTATGATCATGCATGTAAAGTATGGAACGATTTAGGATTTAGAACATTGGGAGAATATTCAGATTTTTATGTTAAATTGGATGTAACTTTACTATGTGATATAATGGAAGAATTTAGAAATACATGTTTTGCAGCATATGGATTGGACCCTCTTCATTCGTACACTTCACCTGGATTAGCATGGCAAGCTATGTTGAAAGAAACAAATTGTAAAATACAACTTCTTACTGATATAGATATGGTTATGATGTTAGAGTCAGGAGTTCGAGGGGGATTGACGCAAGGCGTTACACGACATTTCAAGGCGAACAACAAGTATCTGCCCGATTATGATGCATCAAAACCAACAACATTCCTGGGTTATTTTGATGCAAATAACTTATACGGATGGGCAATGTCGAATCCCCTTCCATATGATAATTTTAAATGGATAGATCCAGAATCGATTGGAAACATAATGGATATACCGAAGCATGGTGAAACTGGTTACATTTTTGATGTTAATTTTGAATATCCTGAACATCTTCATGATCAACATTATGATTTACCACTTCTTCCTAAGACTGAAATTTCCCCTACTGGAAGATGGCCAAAATTAATGATGACTTTAACCGACAAGTCTCGATATGTTGGACACTACTGGATGATACAACAAGCTTTAGACTTAGGATTGAGAATTACAAAAATTAATCGAGTACTACAATTTTCTCAATCTTGTTGGTTAAAACCTTACATCGACAACAACACAAGAAGAAGAGCCACCGCTACATCAAGTTTTCAAAAAGATTTTTTCAAATTAATGAATAACGCAATATTTGGCAAGACTTTGGAAAACAAAAGGAAACATAAGGATATCAAATTGGTAACTGATCCAGTAAAATTACAGAAATTGGTGCAACAACCAAACTTTGGTTCATCTATAATTATTAATGAAAATCTAGTTGTTATTTCCATGAACAAGAAGTCAGTTACAATGGATCGTCCTTTGTATCTTGGAATGTCAATCTTGGATATTTCAAAAACACATATGTACGAGTTTCATTATAAGAAGATGGTTAACTATTATGGAAGAGAGAACATTGGTATTGCATATATGGACACGGATGCACTAATTTACTGGATTAAAACAAATGACATGTATGAAGATCTACGCACCTTTATATATAAAGATGATTTCGACTTTTCCGATTATCCTAAGGATCATCCAAATTACGACTATGACAGAAATAAGAAAGTATTGGGAAAATTTAAAGATGAAACAAATGGTGTGCCGATGATGGAAATTGTAGCATTAATGTCCAAACTGTATTCATTTCAACTGTACATAAACGAGAGGAACGAACATCAAGTCACGAAGAAGGCCAAAGGAATAAAAACTTCTTTCCTGAAGAAGAACGTACAGTTTGAACATTATAAAAGATGTTTGTTTGAAAATGTTGAAACAACTGCAACGTTCAACACTATTAGAAGTTATAATCATCAACTATTTAGTGTCAAACAAACAAAGTGGGCATTAAGCTACAAAGATGACAAGCGCCATATTTTAGAAGATAAAATTAATACTTTACCATTCGGCCACTACTCTCTAAACCCTATCGACCAGTAAACCTATTCTTCGTCCTCTACCTTCTTCCTTTTTCCTTTCCGTAAAGAAGAGGGGACATGGCAAGCCCAATGCCATGTTCCCTCTTTTTTACACTAATATGAATTGGCCTTGACCTATATTCAAACTATATAAATGAGAATAAACTATTCTATGGATCAGTATTTTTACATGCGGTGTACAAGCAACATCTGAAGATGGAAAGTGTGAAGGACAAGATTGTAAATGAACTACATAAACCAGCAAGAAGAAGATTTCCAAGAAGAAGTACAATCATTAAAGGGATGAATGATCTTTATCAAGCTGATCTCATTGAAATGATACCGCACAGTAAATTAAACAAAGGATTTAAATATATTTTAACAATTATAGACTGTTTTACTAAAATAGCTGACGCTTTACCATTGAAGGATAAGACTGGTAAAAGTGTTACAAAAGCTATGGAAACCACAATACAAAGAAATAAATTTAAAATTAAACATCTACAGACCGATGATGGAAAAGAATATTTTAATAAAGACTTTAGAGCTTTGATGAAGAAATATCAAATAAATCATTATTCTACAAATTCTGAAGTTAAAGCTTCAATAATTGAAAGATTCAATAGAACATTGAAAGGTGCGATGTATAAACAATTTTCAAAACGAGGATCATATGTGTGGTATGACATATTACCACAACTTATAAAACAGTATAACAACAAATATCATCGTACCATTGGAATGAAACCTATCCAGGTAAACAGTGCTAATGCGAAAATTGTATTACAACGCATTAAAAATAATACAACACCGAAATTAGAAAAATTGCAACCAAAGAAGTTCAAGGTCAACGATAAAGTTCGTATAAGCAAATACAAAGGTGTATTTAGTAAAAGATATCTACCAAATTGGACTAATGAAGTATTTACAATTTATAAAGTGCAACCAACTATACCTGAAACCTATTTATTAAAGGATAACAAGGGTGAATTACTTCAAGGTGGATTCTACGGACACGAATTGTTGAAATCAACAGTTGGTGATGTATATCTTGTCGAGAAGATTTTACAAAGGAAAAAGGATATGGTTAAAGTCCGGTGGTTAGGGTTTGATAAAAGTGAAGACTCTTGGATTCCTTCAAAAGACTTAGTATAGTTGTTTAATAGCTCATTGTGTGTTTAACCTTTATACAAGATGGAGATTGTACAACAAAAAGATCGATTTAATATCAATAACATTGATGAATTGACAGTTGACAATGATAAGTTAAATCATGGAAAACATGGTGAATTACTACCAAATACGATAAGATGTCTAATAACTGGTCCTTCAAATTGTGGAAAAACTAATGTTGTTTTTAACCTTATAACTAATCCTAAAGGATTGCGTTTTAATAATATATACATTTTTTCAAAATCATTGCAACAACCAAAATATCAATTATTGGATAAAGTACTTGCAAGTGTACCTGAAGTGAATTTTTACAAGTTTAATGCCAGTGAAACAATTATGCAACCGAATGAAGCAAAACCATTTTCTATTTTTATATTTGACGATGTTTCTTGTGAAAATCATGACACAATAAGGAATTATTTTGCTATGGGAAGACATCATAATATTGATAGCATTTATATTGGTCAAACATACAGTAAAATTCCAAAACAACTTATAAGAGACAATGCAAATATGTTGATCATCTTCAAGCAAGATGAAACAAATTTAAAGCATATATATAATGATCATGTAAATGCGGATATGCCATTTGAAAAATTTAAAGAGATGTGTGGCAAAGCATGGAATGAGAAATATAGCTTTCTCGTTATTATGAAGGAAGAAGATATTAAAAATGGTAGATATCGTATAGGGTTGGATAAATTTGTATTTATGCGTTGAACTACCGATGCTACATCTAGTTACACGTTGAACTTCACAGTGTAAACATGGTGAATCAAGAAAAACTATTGAAAGAAATAAAATCACTCAGTGATTCTATTAGGATGAAGAATCGTGCATTGAGGATGGGTTTAAGTGAAAGAGAAGAATTTCTAGAGACTACATTTAAACCTATTACGGAACCTTTAAAACAGATATCAGAAACTATTGGTAAACCTCATTATGAAGGAGATGTTTTACTACCAGTTTCTAAACAAGAAGTACAAGCATTAAAAAAAGAAGAAGATGATGATTCATATACAAGTGCTAGTGAGCAAGAAGAAACAAAAGAAGAAGAAGAAGAACCAATTGTTGAAAAGGAAGAAGAACAGCCAATACCAGAAGCAGAACAATCTATTCCAAATTTAACTCAATTGAGTAGCGATATATTACAACATGGACCTCTTGGAAGAAAATATATAATGAAAATGCTACATGACATGAAATCAAACCCGAATTTGAGTAGATCACACGTATACGGAGCAAGAATTGATGGGAATGAATTGAAGATTGGCGATTCAAAGCTTGAAATAACACAAGACGATTACATCATTATTGGTGAGCATAGATATAAAGGAACAAAAGGATTATATGAATTAATTTTTAAAAACATACCACTAAGATATTCATCCAAAGATTTAAGTGTTTTTAAGGAGATTCTACAAAATACTAACGCTCATAAAAGAAACTACTCAAAGGATGCAATGATTAATCGTTCACGTGCAACAAAATATAACATCGTTATAAAAAAGTTGTTTCCTCCACGAAAATTGCCAACATTACGTACTGCACCAGCGGTGAGACAACCACTGAAAAGAAAATCTTTATCACTTATGGATTTATCACTTCTTGAACAACATGGTAAAAAGAGTAAAGGAGATACTTCAACATCTGGTAAAGGATTGATGAAAAATCTATACAATACGAATGTGATTTACTACAATGATATCAATAAATTGGTTGATAGAATGAGACTATTGCATGAAGCCATGGAAGCCGGTCATACAGGTTTGAATAATGAATGGGTGGCTCTAGTTGATGAACTTAGGAATCGCGGTATAGTCGTATAATTGTCCGTGGATATAAAAGAGGTGCAAGCATAAGACGTATCAGTTCTAACATGAGCGTCGACAAGTTCGGACGGTACTCCGCTTTAGGAGTGCAAGTTGGAGAAGACAGAAAAAGAAGTGGATTACCGCAAACACCTGAAGGTGACTATAGCATAAGTAATAAACGTTTAAAACTAGTTAAAGATCCAGAAGAAGATACTGATGGAGCAAATTTGAAGACAGTAAAAGAAGCTACTTCAACATCATTAAAATTACATAAGAATACTTACGATGTTAAATCACATAGATTAATTAATGTTGGTAAACCAACTGAAGGTTCTGATGCAATTACTAAAGAGTACTTATCATCTGAACTTTTAAATACTTTAAAATTGCAATGGGGTAATAACTTAAAAGATGGACAAACGTATAATGCTGGAAATTATAGAATAACCAATGTGGGAAATCCCAAAAATGATAAAGATTCAGTTAATAAAGAATATTTACATTCTATAATACCTGAAAAAACTGAACATGGATTTTCTTTTTATAAATTTATTATAAATGACATTGGATACCCAAAAGAAGACGGTGATGCTGTAAACCTAAAATACATCAAGGACAACTGTATTTTACAAGATGCTGATGGAATCGATTGTCATGAAAAAACATTGACAAATGTAAAGTTTGGTTCTCAACCAAAAGATGCTGTTACTATGGAGCAATTATCCAAAGAATTAAAAAAAGAAACATCAAATTTTGTAAAACATGAAGATGCCGTGTTAAAGCGGGGAGATAAATTTATACATGGAAATAAAAAGTTTGATTTAATGCAAGGAAATAATGATGAATGGGATGCAGGACATAAAACAATAACAAATGGAAGATTTGGTATAAAAGATTCAGATGTACCTCTTATGGTGCAAACATTAATTGCAAGTGGTGGTAGATTAGATACATACGATGGTCGTCATAGAAGAATAAAAAATGTTTATCCTGGTTATGGAGATGATGATTGTGTTACATTGAGACAAACAATAACTTGGGATAAACACTTTGGGACCAAATATGATGCAAAGATGAAGAAAATAATTAATATTTTACCAGGTGAAGATTCAAATGATGCTGCTACTATTGGACAAGTCATAACAACATCAAAAAGTGATTTAACCGCTTACACATGTAATGATAAACGTATTATGCAGTTACAAGATCCTCAACATCCGAAAGATGCTGTAACTTTAGATTGTTTAATAAGAATAGTGGGTAATTTACTTATTGATACCCACAATCATATAGCTAGTACAACGAATCATGTGGTGATTCAACCCGATGAACGAGAAGCTTGGATTAAAAATAGAATCATAAATCAGTATATAATTAATTTGAATAACTAAGTCTTTAAATATAAAAGATTTTGCACAAGTTATTCATTTGTGTAAAGTATCTCGTGGAGTAAACACGCCAGTTATATAAGACAACATAATGAAGACCGTATCGCTCAGTCATCGTCAAGACAGCGGCAAGAGAGGACGTGGTATAACATCAGCTGCATTATCCCTGCTTAGACGGATTCCAGTTGGTGCTGTTGTAAATCGAACAATAGACGCTTTACCATACGAATTACATCTGCCCGGAGGTTATCAATATTGTGGACCTGGAACTAAGTTGGCAAAGCGTTTAGCAAGAGGAGATCCTGGAATTAATAAATTAGATCAAGCTTGCAAGGAACACGATATAGCATATTCAAAGTATAAAGATTCAACAAATAGATCAATAGCAGATAAAATTCTAGCGGAAAAAGCTTGGCAAAGAGTAAAATCAAGTGACGCAAGTATTGCAGAAAAAGCATCGGCTTGGGCAGTAACTACAGCCATGAAGACGAAAGCAAAGTTAGGTGGTGGAAAACGTCGCAGAGGAAGACCTGCAAAGAAAGGCGCTCCCAAAAGAGGTGGAAACATTAAAAAAGGACGTCGTAGAACTCATAAGCCAAATGTAAAGAAGACTTCTGTTTGGCAAATGGTAAAAAACGGAGCAGGTTTATACCTAAGACCATACCGTGTGTACTAAATAAGAAGAGTCAATTGATAATTCCAAATAAAGCCTTAACAAATCATCAGTTAAATGATTATGTGAAATGTTTGAAAATACCATTCTTTCGAGGAGTTTTTATGAAAGATGCATTACCAACTAAAATATGGAAAAATGAAACTGGAATAGTAAATTTGGATTCCACCTATGGTCCAGGTACTCATTGGGTATGCTATAAAAAGCTTGGACAAACCGTTTACTACTTTGACAGTTTTGGCAATCTACCACCGCCAAAAGAACTTCAACATTATTTTCGAAACTCAAAAAACATTTTTTACAATTACAAAAAAGAACAACCTAACAATACTGAAATATGTGGGCATTTATGTTTGGAGTTTCTAGCGAAAAGTGTCAGTCAGCTTTAAGATGTCATCGTATACAGACAGTGTCATTGAGTGGAAATTCATCCACATTGAAAAGTACGCTGTTCCCAGCATTGCGTCTATCCAAGGAACGATTATGGGAAGCGGCATTACTTGATTTGACTACCTACAACTCAATTCCCAATGTTACGGAAGGGAAGAATAATTTACTACATTATTATGAAACTAAGGATGCTACAGGAAAATACTCAGAATTGAAAATAATTACATTTCCTACTGGAGCTTATGAAATTGATGATATAAACCAATTATTACAGAAACAACTCGGAGAAGACAATATTACCGTTAAAGGAAACAATAATACTTTAAAAGCAGAAATAACTTCAAAATATTATATTGATGTCAGCTTGGAACAGTCGATTGGCAGTTTACTTGGATTTACAGATACAAAAAAGAAAATCTTAACTCCTGGAACTACTCATTCAGGTGATTCAACTGTAACAATATTGAAAGTAAATAGTATCGATGTCACGTGCAACATTATACACGGATCGTATAGAGATGGAGTTAATCAACATATTTTACATACATTTTATCCAACAGTGGCTCCCGGTTTTAAAATTGTTGAGAAGCCACAAAACTTGATATACCTACCGTTAAACACCAGTTTCATTTCAGACATCGTACTGAACATATTGGATCAAGACGGTCATAGTGTTGACTTTAGAGGAGAAACAATTACTATACGGATACACATCAGAGCAGCAACATAAAAGTCAACATGGGATTATCATTTAAACCGCAACGGAAGAGTCGGGAGCTCAGTAGCTCCTCAACATTGGAAGAGTTAACATCGGACAACATTCGTTTTCTACAGAAGATTGGATTAAAACTTAACAGCGATGGATATCCTGGATATATCTCAAGGACCAACGTTCGACGAAACACTATGGGAGAAGGAATATCACACGCACAACCCTTACACTTCATCAAAATTAAACAATAACGATGAAATAAGGATCCCCATTCAACAACAAGATATTTACACTTTACCGTGTGAAAGTTACTTGTACATCGAAGGACGGGTATTAAAATTGGATGGAAAAACTGCTTCAACAGTTCCTTTTATAAATAACCCGATGGCATATCTTTTTGATGAAATAAGATATGAAATATCAGGGGTGACGGTTGATTCAACAAAAAAGGTTGGTTTAACAACGACATTGAAAGGATTAACATCATTAACACCGCATGAGAAGAATTCAATAGTCACCGCCGGATGGGTAGCCCCCGATAAAGACACTATAACACCAGCTTCCAACGGTCACTTTGATTTTCATGTACCTTTACGATTGCTTTTGGGATTCGCTGAAGATTACAAACGGGTAATAATAAATGTCAAACAAGAATTAGTATTACTCAGATCTTCAACTAATAAGGACTTGATACTTGCAGACCCTGCAACTACGGAAGATAAACTGGAATGGCAACTACAGTTGGATAAAGTTGTTTGGAGAGTACCTCATGTAAGATTGGCTGATGAACATAGAATCCTATTATTGAGAAAGTTGAAATCTGACCGTGATATTGTGATGCCATTCCGAAGTTGGGAATTTCATGAATACCCTACACTACCTCAGACAGAACGACAAACATGGACCGTCAAGACATCAACTTACTTGGAACGAGCAAGGTACATAATACTCGGTTTTCAAACTAAGCGAAAAGATGTTATCACTGCAAATGCTGGTCAATTTGATCACTGTAAAATAAAGAATTGTAAAGTTTTCCTAAACTCTCAATTCTTTCCCTATGACAATTTGAATGTCATGTTCAGCAAAAAACGTTTTTCTATTTTATACGATATGTATGCAAGATTTCAATCGTCATATTATGGAAAGACTAATACACCACTATTATCACCTGACCAGTATTATTCCAAGGCTCCAATAATTGTAATCGATTGTTCAAAACAAAATGAATCGGTAAAATCATCAAGTGTGGATATAAAAATTGAAATGGAATTTGAAGAACCAGTAGCGGATGGAACTTCGGCATACTGTCTAATTCTACATGATAAAATAGTTACTTACACACCGCTGACCGGAATTGTGAAGAATGTACTTTAAGAAGAATTGTATAACAACTGCAAATTTTTGAGGTTAGAATTATCTGCTTTAATTTTTGAGGTTAGAATTTCATTTGTGAAAGACAAGTTCAAAACAAACAATTATGTAATTGTATAAATTTCAAGGATTTACGAAAAATATAAAAGCGAGAAAAAAATTAGTAGAAACTTCATTCTATCTTCAACCGTCGTATGGGAAACATCATTCGCAAGATGAATTCTACTAACGGAGAAGAAAATACACCTCTAATGGATGATAATAGTTCAGATATAGAAAAACAAGTTGAACGAGAAATGGACGAGTTCCTAAAATTCAACAAACATAAGGAGAGAGAAGAAGAAAAAGCTGAAAAAGAAGTAAAAAGGAAGAAGGTTGAAGTTAACATTACAACCAATATTTTAACAGAAGTATTTCTTCGGATTATCTACCCAATTTCTTCATGCATGACAAAAAGTATGTCAGTTGGAATTTTAAAATCAATGGATTATTCACCAATTGTTATTTTAAATCATGGAAACAAAATGGTTACTTTCAGTGAAATTACTTGGGAATCTCTCATGAAACATTTACATCTTTTGGAGTGCTATTTAAGTAACAACACATTTGGAAGAAGAACAAGATTAAGTTTATTGGAATCAAATATTGAAGTTGATATAGTAAAACATCGTGGAGGACAAATTGTTCGCTTCAGAGATTTAACTACACATAATGTTAAATTATATTTCACTAAAGAAGAATTTTATACTTTAAGTTGTACTACCGGTCCCGTCACCAGATATTTGAAACAACTAATATTTTCAAGTGCAATAATTAAAGACTATCTAATTGATACATTGGACAAAAAACCTTTTGTTCCAATTTTATACGGTCCCGTGGATACTTCAATCTTTAATAGAATACCTCAAGAAGTTGAAATGTGGAGACAATTAAACAACTATCACACCAATTTTAATATTGATGAAGGGGCACAAGAAGTGAAAGAAGAAGAACAATCCTGTCTGTTATAAACATCGGCTCATTCAATTTTTAAGTCAGTTGTTAGTAAGACTTCATCATGAATAAACGGGTTTCGTTTTCTAATGCGCCACATATAATGGAAGTTAAAAGAGGTATAATTGAATTTCAAGCTTTCCGAGGAAATGATGGTAATTTTATTATTAAAGAATTAGTAATATTGGACATGAACACATCAGTAGTTTATCATTATTTGTTCAAACCTCCAGTACCATTTAATAGACTAACAACTAAAGCGAAAGTTACAAACAAATGGTTGAACAAACATTTTCACAACTTAAGATGGGATGAAGGTTTCATTAATTATAACATGATGCCGCACATTATGAATCATTATTGCAAAGAGTTTAAAATTATCTACACAAGGGGATTGGAAAAAGCAAATTGGATACAATCATTTACAAGCAACGAAGTAATTAATGCAATAATTGATAAAGATTTCCAATGCTACTTCAACGAACTTTGTATTTCATCAAAAAGTTTTAAACATCGAAGGTCGCAGTGCGCTTTAAAGAATGCCTACCGCTTGAATAATTTCCTTCAACAAACTGGTGGGAGTAGTGTCAGTGGTAGGGGTAGTGTCGATTATAAAAGTGAGAGCGCTACCATGACACAGCATGAGTATTACTCAAACCTCCGAAGAGACAACATCTCCGACGGACATTCTTATTAACAAGAAGATTAACAACAACATCAATATGGCATCACAGAACTTACTTCAAAGTTTAGTTGATCAGTTCAACGCTCATTCTAAATCATCAATTCTACCTACGAAGAAATGTTCTGAACTAAAAGAAGAAAAACACTACATCATTCATACTATTAAGAAAATGGAAACTTCAGTAGGTGATGCTATAAATTGCACTTTGAGCGAGGCACCTTATACAATTGGTGATGAAGCAAAATTTCAGATCTTCTTACCAAAGCGCTTCGTACAACTACTTCAAAATGAAGATCTTCGTATAATTCAACCCGGCACACTCTATTTGGTATCACATGGACCCAGTGGAAACAACTCTACTGAACTTACAATTCATGTAACACCTACTACTGATTAATTTGTACATCACATTGTAAATATTTCTTTGTATTTGTTTTTTCAATAAATATGATATAAAACAAAAAAAAAATAAAAATAAAAAAAGCAACATATTGTAATGTTTTTTGTACATTACAATATGTTGCTTTTTTTTTTTAAAATTCCACAGGATGACCTTGACCCAATTTTGTATAATTATAAAAGGGGAAATGTACTTGCAAAATTCATCAGTCTACTGCTACCTTTCATACCGTACACATCTCGCTCTTAATCCCTGAATATAAAACTGCAACATGTCCCTAAAGGTCAAGTGTGCATCTTACGATACTAACACCATAACAACTTTTGAACAACTCGAAGATTTAACCAACGAAATGCGAGTTTTACTTACCGGTGGTTATCACTTAACTGTTGATGTTAGTGCTACTAATACAAGGATGTTCACTAAAACAAAATATTGCGATGATGAAATATTTATTTCTACACAACCTACAACTTCTTCATCGCCAACTGGTCAACATAACATCAAGTTCCAAAAGTATTACCAATGTTGAATAACTTTTGACCGACAAAACTACAACTAAAGAATCACATGATCAATATGAGTTAATAAAAAGGATGTGATACTTGTATAAATAATCATTTGCTTCTCAGCTCTCACCACGACAAGACCTATTTAAGAAAATGTTGTACAGAATGATGATTCAACTTGATGGAAAAATCTATGGAAAAGACTACAACACCATTGAACAAATGACCCAAGATTTAGATGTATTAACTAAAGAAGGATATCAAGCTAAATTAATTTTAAAATTTCCTGAAGTACATCCATTATCAACAGAAGAACTTGTTGCTATGGCTAAGGCGGAGAGAGAGAAAAAGTCTGAAGAAAACAAAGAGAAACAAACTTCCTAAATTTTAATAATCCTTACACTTGTAAGGTATAATTTTTTAAAACTCCATTTGGATGACCTTGAAATTACCCCCACCACTTTTCACAGTACATAAAACTCACTATTCAACACTATACACTCTTATTCTTTCACTGGACTCCGCAGCGTCAACATGGAAGAGCAAAAATACAAGTACAAACCTCGTTACTGTTGTGAACAACAGTGTACAGATTTAGGACCAATGATGGTGGATGGGTTAGCTTGTACTAAATGTGAATTCTTCGGATCTTGTTATTGCAAATGCAAAACAAAACAACTACCACCACCGGAATTGCGAACTTTCAAATTTTACAAATCAAGATATTTTCATACATGTTGTCCTCAAAGATGTTTCAAATTTCACCCTCTAGATCTTGCTCATTGTCAACGCACCAATTCTCATCAAAATGATTTTTGTACACATATGATAAAAAGATGTAAATACAGATCAGATTGGTATTCCGATCCTGTAGAACCATCAAATGTGTAATTTCAGTTTTACACTCTTTTTTAAAACTTCATTTGGATGACCTTGAGATTTCCCCCACCACTAGTTCTAATTTTTATATAATATTAAATCATTCCACTTCCAACACTCTAACTAACAACATGGAAAACAAATTTATCAAGTTTGAACATATAATAACTGACAGGGAAGAGATGGAAGAATTGTTTCAAAACTTACTTTCCATCATTGACGAATATCCTATAAGATGGTTCAGAATTGTAGTTCAATATTTAAATCCTGGTGAATTGTTTTCTTCATCGAGTGAAGAGGATGAAACAACTACTTCGGTTCAAATAATTGAATTAAAAGATGGAGAAGAAGAACTAAACGTTTTATTCAATCATAAGCTCAAGGTTCCCTATATAAAAGCCCCCTCCCTAGACAGCCCCACTCCCTAGACGCCTGCTCAAGGTCACCATTATATAAGCCCCCTCTCTATGCGCCGATCCTCATTCCATCACCGACTCTCCAATAATGAACAACTCTCCATTGGCCCGAATGAATTCTAGTTTTGAAATAAACTCTAAAGAAGAGTTACAAGACATTTTTAATATTTTACAAGAACTTGTAGATAATTTTACAACCATCAAAATGAATTTGGAAATAACATACGATTGTCCTATTTGTGATAAGGTTGAAAGTTTAGATGAAGACAGTTTACTAAATCTAACTCCTGCACCATCTAACACTACTGATGGTAATAATGAAGAGCAACGTCTTTCCCCCACCACTTCTTTGTAATTCATCCTTCCCCCCACCACTTCTTTATTTAACTAACATTTCTCCCTTTCACTTCTCATTCCGTCTTCGACTTCTGAACTATCAACATCACAAAAATTTCAAACACTAACACAATCATGATGGATATGATGGATGAAGTTCCCTTCGTAACTAGAATGGAAGAGGATAAATTGAAATTGGAAATTAAACGATTGGAAATGGAACGGGAAAACCAACTTGAAATGTTACATTTGTTCAAGCTTTTCAAATACATCATCTGGGGACTCTGCATTTACCTTCTCATCGTCGTCGGTGTTTGCATTTACAACTCTGTAATTCATCACAAAAGTTCAACTTGTTTAAACTCTGCTGTTGCACATTAATTGTATGTTCACTAATAAAATTCAAAAGTTACTTCAACCTATCCTACTATCACCAACTAGTTCAACTTAGAACTATTTCTGGTGGTAGTTGGGTAGGCTTTTTTAAAACTTACTCTGGATGACCTTGACATACTTTCCAGATCCTATTTATAAATTTGAATTTCAGTTTTAAACTAACTTTTAGTTTTGTTCAACTATTAAGAGTTTTGTTAACACCGTCAAATTTCAGTTTTCAACTAACTTTTAATTTATGTATACTTTTAGTTCAACCCTAGTTACTTTATTCGCAAATTCAGTTCAACCGACCACCAACGCTATTGCCATCTCCACCCCAATATTTTAACATTTCTGCCCCCAACACCTGCCCGAACATCTGTTCGGTTTTAAAAATATAAAAGAAAGGTAAAGGAGTGGGGGTGGCTCATGCTCACCAATGCAAAACTAAGGTTTGAGGTTAGAATTATCCATGGCGGCCGCCATGTCTAGTTCAGTTTCACCACATAGAGTCGGCGACCGGTTATTGGTCTAAAGGAGTGGGGGAAGGGGTGGTGGGGGAAGGTTGCCGTTTTATAAGCCCTCTCCCTAGGCGGCGCTTCTCATTCGATCGCCAACTTTCAAACGATAAACACCTCTCCCATGGCACGAATCAATTATCCCGCTATCACCAACTACTTCAACTTAAAACTATTTCTGGTGATAGTTGGATAGAATTTTTTAAAACTTACTCTGGATGACCTTGACATATTTTCCGCCCCTCAGTTATAAGTTTGAATTTCAATTTTGAACTAACTCTTAATTTTTCTTCAACTGTTAGAGTTTCGTTAACACCGACGAATTTCAATTTTGAACTAACTTTTAATTTTAATTTTATGCGCAAATTCACTTCACCCTAACGCCAACACTATCGCCATCTCCACCCCAACCTATATAACATAAAATATAACTACAGCATCTCATATATACCCTCTAACCCCCACCGGAAGCTATGTGACATGGCAGCTGGCGCCAGCTGCCGCGGCACGTAGCTCCGTGGGCACGTGGCCGGTTTTAAAAGTGACCAAAACACACTACTGGCATCACGTATTATATATATAGATGTTATTCAGTGATGATTAAAAATTAATTTTTTTTCAAAATAATAACAGATTCAAGATACACAATTAAACAGAGTATTTTTTTAGTAATATTT